>MU832762.1:0-67135 GCA_029204225.1 Diphasiastrum complanatum
TTATAGCAGGTCCAAACCCTATTTGGCCACTTGGCTTTCCCACCAAAATGCTAACCCTACCAATTTTGGGTCTAGATTCAATGTACCCAACTTATTCAAATTGAATCTACTCAAACTCGCATTCTATCTTTCTCACACTTTCAAAAAGTGTTTATTAAAATGAAATTTAGACTAATGAACTTTGAAAAGTCAACCTCTAAGTCTAAAACAAGTTTTGGCCTCAATATGCCAAATATGGAAATATTGCAAAATGTGATGAAACTAGTTGAATCTTTCACAGAGTTTCAGTAAATTACGTGTCTAGTAGGAAAGATGGAGGCGACAATCGAGTTTCCCAATAGTGCAATTGGACCTATCAAAGTACCCTTGTTGGATGGCAAATATGTTGTCAACAAGGGATATCTAGAAAAGAGACTAGGGGATTTGTATAAATTGATCAGCTTCAATGCCATAGTAGCAATGGAAGGTGGTGTACCCTTGGTGATCCCAATGAAGGAGCACCCGGACATAGAGGACAATGTTCAGTTCATACTAGATGCTTCTATATCAGGCCACTACAATGTGATTAGCCAAGAAAATCTGAATGACAGTATAAACACATATACCCCCAGAGGCGGGTTTAACACAAGCAGACAATCTCACCATCCAACCCATGGCCTACAACCCATAGTGCTGGATGAGGATCCCACATATACCGAGTTTGAAATAGACACGCCACTTTTTAGAGAGCAGGTGCAATCACCACCGTTGTCAATAGAATCAGATAGTCCAACAAAATGCCATGGAAAAGGAGTTGAATTTGATGATGATATTGCCCTCATAGAGACTAAAAAGTCTGTTGGATTGGAAAGAAGTAGCATCATTCCGACGATCATTTTCCAAACTCGATCCACACTACTTTCTTGACTAATTAAAAAGTCACCAACATGCATGACAGTGGATGAAATACCTTGATTCTACGATGGTGATATCATGTTTGAATTTCCTCCGACATTCAATAAATTTAACTTGATGGCCGGCATGGAGCATAAATTTGATGGACACATGTGGACCAAACCAATAACAAGCAATGTGGCATTTGAAGGGGTGGCCCGAGTGAGTTATTGTGCAAGGGTGTTCGCCAATGTTTTGGTGTGTCTTGTCCACACCAGATAAATAATGGCCAACACAATAGAACCTTCTTCAAAGGCTTGTTGAAGAAGAAATGCCCACTAGGTTATGTTGCAAATTCTGATGGAAATATTATTTGTCACTTTTGCAAATGACACGCAATATGTGTTGACACTTGCTCGTGCATTGTGTACTATGTGATGCCAACCAATGAGACACTGACTAGGTTGATGATACACTCTAGAAAACACTTACATGATGTGCAGCCTGGGATATCAAAGAGGAGTATTAAAAACACTCGACTCTTGGTTGAAAGGGCGGTACGGACTGACAAGAATGCTGGACCTAGAAAAGTACAAATGATGATTGCAAGGGATTTGATCTCATCAACTCTAACCAAGCCTGATCGCCTACCAGATGAGGTTGTTGGAGATTTGGAGCTTGGAAACTTTTTGGATGAGTTGATTCCTCTTGTCCAAAACAGGAGGTACATCATTTATTTATAAATAAATATTTGTTTTGAGATTTCTTTTTTTGAACCCTTGAAATACTTCCAATTCATGTTGCATCTACCTATCCAGGTTACGTCGGATGGTCTCCAAGGCAAAAAACACAGTGATGCCTTTGGGAGATGGCTTGGACAGTCTTCTACACCTAAAGAAGAATTCAATGTACGACTTCTTTCATGGTAGTAGATTTAACTTTACCGGGTATCGATTTGTCGTATCAAATTGACAAATGATAGGAGAAATCAATACAAGGTATCGATCTCTCGTATCATTTTTCAGTTTGATACTGGGGTATCGATCTCTCTTTTCATTTTTGAGTTTGATACGGCAAATCGATACCGGGGATCGCTCTGTCGTATCAAATTGACAAATGATACGAGAGATCGATATTTGGTATCGATCTTTCGTATCATTTTTCAGTTTGATTCAGCAAATCGATACCAAGTATCGCTTTGTCGTATCAAATTGATAGATGATACAAGAGATCGATACCAAGTATCAATCTCTGGTATCATTTGTCAGTTTGATACGGCAAATCGATATCAAGTATCAATTTGCAGTATCAGATTGACAAATTTTAGTGACAAACTCAAGAAAAATTATTGTTTTTTAGATGCACATTTTGACAAATTTCCATAGACTACTTTCTCTTTATTTTTAGCAAAAATGGTTCGTATTCGTATTCGTATTCTATATTAAAAGTAACCAACTCAAAAGAGAGTTTTATGACTATTTGGTAACTTTCTCATGTTTATCCTTACTGTAATAGCAAACCCACACAAAAGATCAAATTTAAAGTCTCAGAGGGATTTGTTACTCCTAAGGCGATGCATAAGAAGCGGAGGACTGATTATCCCGAAGGTGAGGGTGACTAACCTGCAAACGTGTCCACCGTCCATGATAATCCACAACCAAAAAAATTTGGAAGAGATCAGTTATCATTTATACGAGGCATATCAGTGGGCTATCATTACAAAAGGTGATAAACTATGCTTGGTCATGTCCAGAAATAAAGGTGTAGCTCCATTTGGTGGACCAAAAATGCTTGGTCAAATACATGATATTTACTATGATGAGGATGACAATTCCAATATATTGTTCAAAACTAAGAACAAAGGCTCGTTCAAGAAGCTTTGCTTTTTTGCAAGCAATTGTAGTGTCAAGAATTGTCTCCCTACGTCGTTAAGCATGGAGATAGCTGAGCGTATTGGAAATGATGCAAACTTGATTTACGTTTTTGCAAAGTACATGACACATAGCAAGCAGGCTTTTGCCTCAGTTGCTGCTATCAAAGGAGACAGTGTTCAACCGGAAGGACGTGCATGCAAAAAGATGCCTTGTCCGATTGTCTGTGGTTTATTTTTCTTTGTTAGACAAATGTCGAGTGGCACAACATTGTTGCAAGAGAAATGCTATTTGTTTTCTCAATTCTATTTTGATCTTTTGTTTGCATAAGATTCTATAGAACTACTAATTTAGTAATAATATTTTTCTATCACTCAGTGTTCTATTGATAATTATGATATTGATTTGAATTTTATTTTTTTTATATTTTAATAATCAAAATAATAAATCTAAAAAACTATGTTTGAAATGACTACAAATGTATTTAAATTGAAAAAATATATCTGATATAGATTCAATTATGTTATTAATTCTGATGAATTAAATATCAAATGTTTTATTATTGCCCATTATATATGGTTGATAAACATATCTTTTTACTTGTTTCTCTAATGATTTGTTTAAATACAATCAAACTGAAAGATAGTTTCTAAATTGACCAGAATAGGACTACAAAAAGACAAATTCATTTTCCAACTCTATGTTTGTTTCAATTAATATAAGTTAGATGTCCCATTATTTGTAGAGTTATGATTGTTTAGTGTTAAAAATTTAAATTTAAGTAGATTTTTATGAGTTTTTAATTTTGATAATTGTTTCAATTTTATAAAAAATCTCATTTTTCTATTATTGCATGTTAAAAAATTCATTTACATAAAATTTCATACACAATTTGAATTAATCATAAATTTTTGTTTTTTTTTTTAATTTTTTGGATACAAAATAATGTGCATGTTTTTAAAATAGACTGAAAAGTGTCAAATTCTAACAAAAATCTTTTTCGAGTAATATGCAATACTACTCGGTTGATACGCAACGGTGTTGGTTATGACTCATAGAAAAAGTAGGCATGGGAGCCAACAACAACAAATTTCAAACACCATTTTCAGCAATCATTTTACATGATGGAGACGAAGCCCAAAGCCTAGATGACTAAACATTCTACATATTGTGTGAAGGAACCCCTAACATTAGGAACTCCGATAAGATGTATTAGCGAAATCCAAGAAACAATTGTCATCCAGGTTAATATTCAATATCGAAATTAAAAATCACCATAATGCTTATTAGATGACTTCACACACTGATCAAAATATGCTTAAAACCCCTGCAACAACAATGATTTAACAGTTTTCTGATAGGAGGTGATAAGAAATCTTACTTGAGGCAACTCAGCCACCTCATCCTTGTATAACTTTCAAGCTGTTTCATGTGTGCAGGTGCAGTCAACAAATATTCAAGCTCTTCTTCAAGCACCATCATATGAAGCTATCCATTGGACATGACTCTCATTCGAAAGACACTTGAAATAACAACTATAAAGGAGAAAAAAATCACATATATATGAAAAACAAAACAATAACTTTAGCCATCTTAATATGCACATAATGCTATACCACCCTAAATTTCAACTTATCAGATGCTGTAACAGAAATATTTATATATATAATTAGACCATGAGTGTATCTTCTATCATCATTTATCTTCCTACCTCGAAGGACCTCCCATTTTTCACCCCAATGCGTGTGCAAATTGCAATCATGTCAAAAAGTTTCATTTTTTTTCAAAACAAGGCCTTTGTGGTATTATACCACAAAGGCCTTGCCATGTCATAATAGCATGAATCCTAAAATTTTAGGATTTGTTTAAAATTTTAGGATATGTAATAAATTATTTTGTGTAATTATGTTCTAGTTTCAAAATTTGGATAGTAGTTTATTGTAAGTTTTTAATAGACCTTTGAATGTTAGATGAGATCTATAATATTTGTTGTTATTTATTTGAAAAATCAATTTATTATAAGTTTTGTACAAAGTTGTTTTTTAGAGAAAGATGTTGATTCCATTCTTGTACTTGTTGGCTTTTTCAAACAATGGCCTAAAGTTTGAATCAATTAAAATCCTAATTAAAAAGGATAAATTTGTTATATGACTTTCTTATATTTTGAGCATTTTGGCCCATGATTTGTTGAAGAGCCGAGATAAATTATCTTGTTTTAGAAAAATCGTTGATTCTTTCTTTAAACTTTGCAATTTTTTTGGAATTTCCTCCATGTTTTTGTATGAAATCTTCAACAAATATTTCTTGCTCAATGAAATTGCTCAGTGGAGTCATTATTGTGTTTTTCACTTTGTTTAATAGTTGATGATATTCATTTGTTTTTATGTACTTTCTCAAGTAATAAATGATGTTGTTGTTTGATAGTTGTGATGATGGACTTGCTTAAATTTGTTAATCAACATTTGTGGAAAGTAGTGAAATTGATGTATTAGAGAGTGTAGATTTTGTTTCATTGACCTTGTCCATTTGTATTGCTGTCGTTTTTTGTTGTTTGACGAGATACGCGGTTCTATGGTTGTTCTTGGTTCTTTCCAAGGATATACTTTTACTTTGTTGTCAGTATTTGTTTGTATAATGATGATTTTCATTGTTTCAATTGGATTGATGCATGTCACAATTTCTTGAATTGTTGTTGCTGAATCAGTGTCACAATGATATACTACTAACTTATAATTCATGCATTTGCAAAATCTGTTAGAAATCAATGATAAACTTCATTGTTACTGTTTACAAGGTACATTAATGTTGACAGTTGTGAGCAGCTGTCATTAGCCGTAGGCTAGTCTATTAGTCTACTCGTAGGTTTTCTCTCTCTATCAGGGGTTCAAGGTTTATTTGTACATTTTACATTTTGTATAAGTTAGTGTGATAGTGTGATAGTGCATGTTCTTCTTCCGCCTTCTTGTGGTGATTACTTATGGTGAATGCTTGATGTTGCATATCTAATTCTTGACATGATATCAGAGCAACAATAGTCCTGTGTGCTTGATCAGTGGATACAGCTTGTCACAGGCTCCGCAACGAAGTGAGAAAGTCCTTCACGGGAGGTGAAAGCTTGGAGAGACAAAAACGGCTGGAAGAAATTCTTCTTTGGTGTATTTTGTAGGTTTGGAGCTCAGAATCATCAATGGGGAACGAAGACACAGTCCCAGAGGCATCAGAAAGGCCAGGGCATCATCAGACAGATTGAAAATCTGTTGAGTGGAAGAGATTTTTACAATACTTCCTAGTTGTTGTGGAAAGTGCTATTTGTGTGAGAGGTTTACCAAGAAATCTCTCATTTGTCTGTTTGGAGTACCGCAAATCACACTAGATAGTGTCTAGTACTGCCATTTAGAGTTAGGAGGCTTCATACTTTTCACATTACTGATCTTTGTCTTTTGAATGATCACACCTTTCAAAATCTTTGCAAAGAAGAGGCAGCGTAGCCGCCGCGCCGAAGTGGAAAATCTAGAATATTCTCTCTGAAAGTTCTTATATTCTCTCTACCTTTCATCTTGTCTGTACCAATATCGGATCGACGCGCCAAAGGTAAAGAAAACCAAAACTAGTCGTACATCTGCGCGTGATACCGATATCACATATCAGTACCAATATCAGAACGACACGCCAGAGGTAAAGAAAATTCGAAGCAGTCGTCCATCTGTGCGTCATACCAATTTCGCATAACCATACCATTATCAGATCCACGTGCATGAGCTAAAGAGAATTCCGAGCAGTCGTGCACCCGTGCATCATACCGATATTAGGTCCAGACTCATCTATCCAGTAATGGAAACTCTAAGCGAGAGTGTCCTTAATAATGAGTCAAGCAAATTGGAAGGTGCCAACAACTATGCAGTTTGGAAATTCAAACTGAAGAAAATTTTGACGAAAAAGGAGCTATGGGAGATTGTGATAGGTGAAGAGACAAGGCCAGTGATTGAAGAAGACCAGCGGACATTTGATAGGAGAAAACAGAAAGCCCAGAATGTCATCAACTTATCAGTTAGATATGCAATTATTCCCTATATTTCAGATTCAGAAGGACCAAAAGAAGTGTGGGATACATTGAAGGCATTGTTTGAAACGACAAATACATCTCGAATACTATTTTTGAAGACGAAGTTGCATACATTGCGGATGGATGATGGTGCACTATTGTCGATCACATACTGAAGATCAAAGAGATCTGTGACCAATTAGCAGTAGTTGGAGAGTGAGTACAAGATCGTGAGATCGTGCAATTGACATTGAATAGTCTGAGTGAGTCACATCAGATGTTTGTGACGAGTATATCCACAAGAGAAAATCCTCCAACCTATGAAGAACTAGGTGGATTGCTTTTGCAAGAAGAGCATCGTCAAGAGAACTTGAATCATCGTAATAGGAGCTATGATCAAGCTCTTGCAGTTAGAGGATGAGGTGGAAGATTTGGCCGTGGAAGGTATCAATCGAGAGGAGGAAACTCAAGTCGGGGATCATTTTAACAATTTCATGAGCAAATCAATGATAGTCCGAATCAAGGCAATTAGAATCAAGGCCAAGGTCAAGGACGCGGCTATTCAAGACAAAATAAACCTAAAAATTGTGGGTACTGCAACAAACCTGGCCACTGGGAGCGTGAATGCTTCAAGAAATAGAAGGAGATGGAACAAAGAAAAGACAAATGGCAAGCAAGAAATTATGCTGATCAACATCAATTTGATGACTATTATTATGAAGACAATTATACTGATCAACATCAATACGATGATGATCAATATGAAGATGATACAGGTGAGAGTTTAAAATTGTTCATTACAGGATTAATGACAAGTGATGAAGCCAAGGATACATGGTACATTGATAGTGGTGCATCCAAGCACATGACTTCAAGGAAAGAGTGGTTTTCAGAACTCAAGCAAACTGACAATGGTGATGAAGTTGGACAAGCTGATGGAAAATTGCTATCTGTTAAAAGAGTTGGAGTGGTACCAGTGAAGTTAGCCAGCAGGAAGATAAAGTAGATAAGCAATGTGCAATATGTACCTAGCTTAGTTAACAATCTACTATCTGCTGGGATGATGGCTGATCAACAACTCAAGGTTGAGTTTGACAGTGACAAATGTCTTGTCAAAGACATCAAGAATCACTACAAAGTGATTGCTACAGGAGCTAGAATCAACAAAAATCGACTCTACAAATTGAATGTACTCAAGCATGGTAAGCACTGTTGATAGTTGAAGTGACCTTTGGCATCAAAGGTCTGGTCATATCAGTGCTCAAATCTTGCAAATCCTTAAAAGAGGTAATCTAGTTGTTGGATTGCCTGATATCTCTTTTGAAGAAAAAATTTGTGAGGGTTGCATTTTGGGAAAACAGCATAGAGAGAGGGCAAGAAGAGCCAATGGCATTCTTGATCTTATTCATAGTGATCTGTGTGGTCCAATACAAACTAGGTCCACATAGGACGTGAAACTTGGTTGAGCTACCTGATGGTAAGACACATATCACTTGCAAATGGATATACAAGATCAAATATGGAACTGATGGGCAACTCAACAATTACAAAGCACGGTTGGTTGCAAGAGGACAGCAGGAAGATATTGATTTTGAGGAAACCTTCGCACCCGTAGCTAAGATGGTAACTATACGTTCTATCATTGCTATTTCTGCTTTCTATGGCTGGAAGATCCAGCAAATGGACGTCAAATGTACTTTTCTTACTGGAGTGCTTGATGAAGAGGTGTACTTAGTACAACCTCAAGGATTTGTTGAGCCAGGGGGAGAGCATCTCGTTTGTAAGCTCAACAAAGCCATTTATGGATTGAAGCAAGCACCACGGGCATGGTACTCTTGCATTGATGAACACTTCAAGCGAAGGGGAATGGTAAAGAGTGATGCTGATCCTAATCTTTACATTCTAAGGCAAGATCCAGGTATAATGTTTATTGTGTTGTACGTGGATGATTTGATTATTATAGGAAGTAATGAGAGCTTAATTGATGAAATAAATTCAAATCTTTCCAATGCTTTTGACATATGTGATCTAGGATTGATGCACTATTGTCTTGGCATTGAAGTATGGCAAAAGAAAGACATGGTCTTTCTTACACAAAGCAAATATACACGAGATTTGTTTTATAAGTCCAATATGCAAGATTGTAAGCCTTTGAGTACACCTATGGATGTCAACATGAAGCTTACTACATATGATGAATCTGAGAAAGTGGATGCTTACTTGTATAAACAATTGGTGGGTAGTTTGATTTATTTGACACACACACGACCTGATATTTCTTATGTTGTTGGTGTTGGTAGTCAATTTATGTAAGATCCTAGTCAAGCACACTGGAAGTCTGCTAAACGTATTCTCAGATACATTCGAGGGACATTGAATTTTGGTTTGAAGTATGATCAGCCTAAGCGCCAATGTTGGTAGGTTATACAGATGCCGATTGGGCAAGTAATATTGATGACAGAAGATCTACCAGTGGTCATACATTCAGTTATGGTATAGTTGCAATTTTATGGAACAACAAAAAGCAACCTACAGTAGTCTTATCATCGACAGAAGCTGAATATCGAGCACTCAGCAATGCTACACAAGAAGCGATATGGTTACAAAGATCGCTTGTGGATTTAGGTCACCCACAGGTGGATGCAACTACTATATCTTGCGATAATCAAAGTTGCATTCACCTTGCCAAAAATCCAGTTTTACATGCTCGAACCAAACACATCAAAATACACTACCATTTTCTTTGAGAGAAAATTCTTGATGGAGCCATTGATCTTGTTTTTTGTAAATCTGAAGATCAAATGACAGATATTTTTACTGTCATTAGTAGATGTAGATTTGAGAGGTTTCGTACTCTATTAGGAATAGAAGAATGTAATTTTATCATTGAGAGAGAGTGTTAGAAATCAATGATAGACTTCATTGTTACTATTTACGAGGTACATTAATGTTGACAGTTGTGACCAGTTTTCATTAGCCGTAAGCTAGTCTATTAGTCTACTCGTAGGTTTTCTCTCTCTATTAGGGGTTCAAGGTTTATTTGTACCTTTTACATTCTATATGAGTTAGTGTGATAGTGTGATAGTGCGTGTTCTTCTTCCGCCTTCTTGTGGTGATTGCTCATGGTGAATGCTTGATGTTGCATATCTAATTCTTGAAAAATAATCAAAACAAACAAAAGCTGTCACATTGTATTGGCAATTGATTGTTGTTTTGGTAAGAAGTTTTATGTATGTTTCGAATGATGTGATTTGCTCATATTGGATTTTAAAAATTGGATCATTTTTGTACTGTTCTTTCCAAATTGTAGCATCACAATCATTTTCTCTTTTGTTGTTTGTGACGGAATATGATGATTTAATAGAAATGAAAAGACATTGAAAATGTCATGATTGACCTCATAAATAAATAAAAATTCAGGATCTATATAGTCTCTTGGTCCATAGCCATTTGTGCAAATATTGCTGGTCATTGTGGTTGTAAAAGATAAAATACAATGCTTCTCAAGCTAAGAAGAATATAGCAAAAACTTGACAATTGAATTGACTATAATGATAATCTTGTTTAATTCGATATTTTCTTTGATCTACTAGGACTAATTGACATCGTCTATTTTACTTTACACAATGTTCACGATCAATATTCACAATATTCACAATCACTTTTCACAACATTCACAATGAAAATCTCATAATCTCAATTTCTCAAAATCTCAAAATCTCAGTTTCTCAGAATCTCAGTTTCTCATAATCTTAGTTTCTCATAATCTCAGTTTCTCAAAATCCCAGTTTCTCAAAATCCCAGTTTCTCAGTTTCTCAGAATCTCAGTTTCTCAAAATCTCAGTTTCTCAATTTCTCAGAATCTCAGTTTCTCAAAATCCCAGTTTCTCAGTTTCTCAATATTCGAAATTTCAACAATCACAAACCATCAATAAAGTAATCTTCAGGATGCATATCTGAAAATTCGATCATTTCTTCATCCAATATGAAAGACATTGTCTATATTTCTTGCAAAACAAAATACAATCGCAAAGTTATAATTTGTTGAAGATCAATTCATATTGGTGAAAACTTATTGAGACCAGAATTCCAATCTGTCGCCATCTTGGCAAATCGTGCAGTGTAGCCCTTGAGAGTTTCTCCGGAAAGCATCGAGATTTGGGCAAGCTGCTTATACATTGCCATGGCCTGCTGTGTGCAAGATGAAGGTAATATGGAGTGGTGTGGTGATGTACGAGAGAGAGATTGGGAGATGCAGTTTTTGAAATGTACATGAGGGAATTGATGATGAGGAGATGGAAGAGTAAAAGGCATGGTGAACAAAGCAGAAATAGTCCTTCAGCTAGAACATTCACGGTTTGGGCAAGGGTAGATTTTATAAATAATTTCAATTATGTCCTTCCAGTGAGGGATGATAATTGGAAAAGCACTTATGTAGGTTTTTTGGCAAAGGGTTAGTTTTGCTTCAAAAAATACTTTTCTGCACCTCTCCGCAAGTTTATAGAAGGATTTTTCAATACCAACTATAACTCGTTTTAGCCTTGGCGGTCTTGGGGGGAGTCTATCAAAGACAAAGTCACTCACCAAAGAGGCTTGGGCTAAAACTATTATTATTGGTTTTTTTTTTTACGGTCTTTTTTTTTTTTTTTGGAATAGAACCATCAAAGTCGTGGGAGGACGCTATCTAAAAGATAGAGAAGGCTCACCACGCTAAGGTTTTTCCTCCAATTTTTAGTTTTAAGGGGAATAGAACTGTCGCAGTCGTGGGAGGAGGCTATCTGAAGGATAGAGTCACTCACCAGTGAGGCTTAGGTTCTTTTCCAAAAAAAAAATTTGCTAAGGAAATAGAACCGTCACAGTCGTGGGAGGAGGCTATCTGAAAGATAGAATCACTCACCAACGAGGCTTAGGTTCTTTTAAAAAAAAATTAGTTTTTATTTTTTTTTTAATTTTTTTTTTGTACAAGCAAAAAAAAAATCACAAAAAATGGCAAAATCTCAAAAAACGGCAAAACTAACATGAAATCACACTAATCTAACCCAAAAGTTTCAATTTTTTTGTGTGAAAAAATAATGGTGAGAGAGAAGAAAAAAGAGAAAGGGAAAAGAGGGAGAATAGAGAGAGAGTAGAGAAAAGGAGAGAGAGAGAGAGAGAGAGAGAGAGAGAGAGAGAGAGAGAGAGAGAGAGAGAGAGAGAGAGAGAGAGAGAGAGAGAGAGAGAGAGAGAGAGAGAGAGAGAGAGAGAGAGAGAGCTATGCGACGAAGAGAGTGTGTGGCGCTCCCCGGCAACGATGCCACTATTGTGTCGTCGATGTAGTATAGAGGTTCATCGTTGGGAGCGGCAACCTCGCCTTCATCTGCATAGCAAGAAGAGAGAGAGAAGTTCCAAGTAGTGAGAGGCTTGGGAGGTCCGAGCACCTTCCCCAAACTATTTGGTCGCTACTTAGAGAGAGGAGAGAAGAGAGAGAAGAAATTCCTAGGTTGAGAAAGGCTTTGGGGGCTCGAGCACCTACCCAAAGCTATTCTATCCCAACGTAGGAAGAGAGAGAGAGAGAGAGAGAGAGAGAGAGAGAGAGAGAGAGAGAGAGAGAGAGAGAGAGAGAGAGAGAGAGAGTGTGTGTGTGTGTGCTAAATAGAAGAGAGCTTTATTGTGAAGAATGGAATATGTGTACAATGGAAAATGGCCTCCTTATATAGTTGAGGAGGGAGGGCCATCTTGGCTCTCATTGGTCTATGTACAATGGCATCCTAGCCCTTCAAACTAAATGAACTTCGATGTAATGGTTCATTAGGAAAAGGGCCAAACTCACATGATTCATGTGAGTTTGAGAGATTCCCTTTTAACTTAGAACCTTATGAACTTGACTTTGGGCTTTTTAATTAATTTATTCTACTAAGGCCCAAAGTCCTTTTATTGAGATTCTATTGATCGGATTTGCTTTGTTTCTGGTTCGGTCTTATACACGCAAGAAGCTGGTGCCCTTGCACTTATTATTCTAATTGTACAATGTATTGTGGCGGGGCCCACTAGGTAAGGCTTGGCCAATAGTATTTCAAGTGGTGGGACCCACTTGTTCATTATTGTGCAGGAAATACACACAACAGTGTAATCCCAAAGTACACATCAGGCGCACAAGTGAGGAATAGAAGAAATGCACTGGAACGAGGAACAAGATCCGCAACATCAGTAGCAAGCATCAGAGCAATATCCACGTGTAGCTGGGAATGAGTATCAAAGTACATATGAGCAACACTAAAGTATTGGCGGCAACATCCCCAAAAACTATCCAAGAGAGGAGAAGGAACTCTCTCAAGGTACCCTGATGGTCTCGGAACACCAGAACAAAGTGGCAACTCAGCATCGGAGACCAAGAGATATGGAGCAACCCAAAATGACGGGGAACCTGAAGATCACCCGGACAAACAGTAGCTGGAACATAAGCAATAACCCAAGCCATCAGGATATGCCAAGCTTGACAATGAGCAACAATCCAAGGAACAAATAGAGAGCCACATGCATAATCATAGAGATATCGGCACCATAGGTGATCAGTAATATGGAAAAACCAGTACCAATCAACAGGTCCAAATGAAAACCAAGCTCTATGTAATAACCAGGAATGCCACATAGCCATAGCATCGGCATGGACTGCAGGAAGCTATATGTAGAAATACAAGGAGACTGAAAGATCCTTGTATACTCATCTAGAAAGATCCCAGTATATAAATACCCTAGATAAGTAATAGTGACCATCTGACAAATATCCTTGGATGGAAAATGTGTAACGGTAAGGGCGAAAGGCTCATGAATCATGTCAAGAACCGTAGAAATATCATGAGGCAGATCACAAACCTCAAGCAGAGATCCATGGAATAAAGCGAAGGAACATCAGCCATAACGGAGTCAAGAGATGGATATATAGAGACCAATGGAGAAGATATTGCACCAACCACCGAACCAGGAGGGCTATATGAAGTATGCGCAAAAGCAATAGTAGAAATACCACCAAGGTATATGGCCTCAATATCAATGAAACCAGGAATGACCACCGAATACAATATCTGTGAATCACGGCATATAGGCGCAAGGCACATAGCAACAATCTGTAAATTCGGAGCAGCATCAACTGAGTAAGAGGAACCACGAATGGTGAAAGTGAAGCATCAACTAATGTACTCTGAATGGAAAGAAGAGCTGCATCATGAGTCTTTGGCAGGCTATGCATAAACTCCTTCCCGGTAACCAACTAATAGTCACCCTGGCTGTTACGTACCCATAAGGGTACGCAACAGGAAACTTGAGGTGACGGTCTCAGTTATGGGACGGAACGCTGAACTAGAGCTATAGGTATTTTGAGTGCCATGTGTCAATGTGTCATTGGCACGCGGTGACTCTTTGTTATAGACCCGCGTCAGTGTGCACAACTGTCGCGTGTCGTTAGTCATGCGTGACTCCTATGGAGGGAGATGACCCACTATGTATATAGAGGTGGATCTCCATGAGTTGGGCATTCATTCTCTCCTGGAGAATGAAGAGCTCTTCCACTGGTGGTCAGGTCAGGATGAGTATCTAGGCCTCAGGATGTAAGTAGGTAAGGGTGGAGGGTAAGGTATGGTGGTATGGGACACCATGGCTTACATGAGATCTGAGCTTGCTTGATGGTGGTCTGTAGCTCTAGTGCATGGGGGTGAGGTGGCAGTACCTCTATGGCTGGGTGGTAACATAGTGTTCATCACTTGTTTGTGCTTTAGCAATGACCGGCATGACGATGGGGATTCTAACAGTTGGTATCAGAGCCGCCGATCATTGTGAATAAGGTGCAATCGCTCTAACTTATGTTATTGGTTGGTTTGAGCTTTTAGCTGATGATTTTGAAGTCTTAGTTGATTTTGTTGAATCAATTTGAACAACTTTGCTTTTTGGTTCGTCTCAATCTGAGGTCGTTTTGATTGAAAACGGACCACCTTTGCTAGCTATGGTGGTAGTAGTCGGTTTCTTTTGAATGTTTTACGGTTTTAAAAAAACTTCAAACACCGATTTCATTTTCTGGCCTTATTTTGGGTTTTGGAAGTCAAAAATTTTTTACATTCAAAGTTTTTTTAATTTGATGCAAAAAAAAAAAAATTCGGCAGGCACCTGCGCGTCCTTGCGTGCCTACTGGTTTTCCATACCGTACAGTCTCAGAAATTTCTGTGCTGTTTTAGCCGCTCTAGTCTGCGGGACTCCAAGAAATCAGCATACTGGAGGAGCTTTGTTTATCTATAATAACTACTATTAACAAGAACCTTGACTCTTGGTTTGTAAAGGTTTCTTGTACTTCATAAGTACACTACACTTGAATATGTTGATGAAATTTGCAAAGCTAATAAAGCTTTGGTTTTCTCAACGTAAACCAGAAGGTTAAGGCCTTGTTTAGTCAGCGTAAACTTCAAATTTTAAGCTTTCTTTGTTGTATATGATTGAAAGCTGTTTGTACTTCTAAAGTACATTGTAAACTTTGAAACTTTGTTTCGAAGCTTTTAATGTTTAACTCTTGATCTAAAAGTTATACTAGTATACAAAGTTTTTATATTAATTTATAAAACTTAGTCTCAAAGTTTGTAAATAAACTTTTGGTAAATAAAAGCTATTGTAAACTTTGAATTTGCTTCAACAAAATTTTGAAGAAAGGGAGGGGAATAAAACAAAGGTACACAGTTGTACTTGCATGCTGTACATGCTGCAGGTATAGACCTGTGTACCCTTTTTGTTGTTTTCCTTAGCCTCTTTCTTGGGCTTAATCCACCTCCTTGTAATCTACCACCTACACACCTAGAAAAATTGGTAAATCCTTCATCCTTTTCACTTTTGGGGAGGAAATTTGAAGTTTTTTCCTCCACCTCCTCCTCATGAACGTACGGTTGTACCAGCACCTTCTCCTTTGCCTAAGGACAGGCCTTAGAGGAGATTTAGGTGTATCTTTAGGTCATAAGGCCATGAGGTCAAGGCGGTGACCTAAAAGATGGGTGGGGGCATGACCCAAGTGACCCTTGGGTGAGGTGGCGTAAGGAGGGTAGTGGCCATGTGAATTGAGGGTAGGTGGACCCCATAAGGAGATGCCACTTGTTTTAGGAGCCCATGTGCTTGCTAGGTGGCGACTGTAAGGCTCGCCACCCAGCAAGGCTTTTTTAAGAAGGAAAAAAAGTGGGATGGGGGGTATAGGCTCCATTTCCATCATTGAGGTGCTTATTGTGGCCTAGTCTCCTTGAGTAGTGGTCTCAAGTTTTCCAAGTCCTTTTGTTGCCTAAGGCAAGAAAAGCTCTATGCTAAGGAGTTGAATTCTTTCAAACTAAACTCAAATACCTAGGCCATGTCATATCAGATAAAGGACTTGAAATCGATTATGACAAAGTCCGTAAGGTGCGAGAATGGCCGAGACCTTTGACAATTCGTGATGTGAAATCCTTTTTGGGCTTCACAAGATTATTTTACAGGTTCACTTTGGACTATGCCTTAATAGCATTGCCCTTGACGAACGTTCTTAAGGGGGTGAAGAAAAAATGTAGCCGTAGAAAAAGTCCATTGATAATGTGGACGGATGAAATGAATGAGAGTTTTGAGACACTCAAGCATTGTGTTTCTACGGCTCCAATTTTACACATTGTCGATCCTAACCGGCCCTTTGTGGTTGATACGGATTGGGAAAAGTATCTCCCTTTGGTTGAGTTCGCGCACAATAGTGCTAAGCATTCTGCCACCAGATTCAGTCCTTTTATGCTGATGTATGGCTTTTAGTCGCGTTCTCCAGTTTTGATCAGCCTCAAAGGTCTCAAGGTGCAAGCTGCAATAGATTTCCTGCAAGATATGCAAGAAATGCTGCTAGTGGCCAAGGAAAGCATGAAAACCACTCAGGATAGAGCTCAGTTTTATGCTAACCTCGGTCGTTCACCTCGGGATATTGAGGTTGGAACCTAGGTGTGTCTTAAAATCCTTATGGATTCGAAGGTACTCGGGACGGGAAAATGCCATAAGCTATCTCCTCGATATAGCGGACTTTATAAGGTTGTAAAGAAAATCAACCCGGTCGCGTATCAGCTAGATCTTTCGATTGGGGTTGGGGTTCATCCTGTTTTCCATGTAAGTTGTTTAAAAGAACGACTCAATAGGAAGGATTTTCTAATTCCGGAAGGTGAACTAGTTGAGCTCGAGGATCTGTCTACCTTTGTGCCTAATGTACCTGAAAAAGTTGTTGATGTTCGTCGTCACCAATTGAGAAACCATTTGGTTTCTGAGTCTCTCGTAGGTTGGAAAGGTAAGACAGATGACGAGGACACTTGGGAGAGAGAGGACTATTTGAAACTGAACTTCCCTGGCTTACTCCCATTAGGAGGAGACTCTTAAAGGGGAGGGAATGTTACGTACCCATAAGGGTATGCAATAGGAAACTTGAGGTGACGGTCTCAGTTATGGGATGGAACGTTGAACTGGAGCTATAGGTCTTTTGGGTGCCACATGTCAATGTCTCATTGGCACACAGTGACTCGTTGTTATGGACCCGCGTTAGTGTGCACAACTGTCGCATGTCATTAGTCATGTGTGACTCCTATGGAGGGAGATGACCCACCTGGACTATGTAGAGGTGGATCTCCATGAGTTGGGCATTCATTCTCTCCTAGAGAATGAAGAGCTCTTCCACTGGAGGTCAGGTCAGAACAAGTATCTAGGCCTCAGGATGTAGGTAGGTAAGGGTCGAGGATAAGGCATGGTGGTATGGGACACCATGGCTTACATGAGATCCGAGCTTGCTTGATGGTGGTCTGTAGCTCCGGTGCACAGGGGTGAGGTGGCAGTACCTCTATGGTTGGGTGGTAACGTAGCGTTCGTCACTTGTTTGTGCTTTAGCAATGACCGGCATGACGATGGGGATTTTAACAGTATCCACTCGTGGTAGGATAGTCTCAAGGCTAGAAAGAACACGATCAATACGACGACTCTCAAGATGATCCGTGCGAGCATCAATATGTGTAAAATGATCATCTAAAGAGCTCTGCGGTGGGTTTTTAGATGAAGAAGTCGCCATAGGGACTAAGGAAGAGACAAAACCTGAGGGAGAGGATGTTTGTCATCACCCCAACTTAGTCTAACTTCCAAAATCACCAAAAATGGCACAGAAACAACCAATAAAGATGGATAATAATCAAAAAATAAGGGGCTAAAAAAGTAGAATAATGGACAGCAAATGTGCAAGGCCAAAAAGTAGAAGAGTTCTAACAAAATGGAAAAAGGAAGGAGGAGGGTGTGAGGCAGCAAAGTAACAAATATGAGAGGGAAATGGGGGGCTGGAAAAAAAAACAATACGTGAACAAAAAGAGAGTCGGTGACGAAAAATGTCGAAAACAATGAGATAGTAGGCGTTGGACAATAGCTACCAAATCTGCAAAAATAATGAAAAGTTGCAAAAAAAATCGATGAAAGTGATGGGTTAGCAGGGCGTTGGACAGTCTCCACCAAAGCTACAAAAAATGATGAACAAATCTTCGAAAGTGATGGGTAGTAGGTCGCTAGACAACTACCACCAATCTGCAAAAAATAACGGAGAAAATTGATGAAAGTGATGGGTAGCAGGGCGCTGGATAGCCTGCAAACAAGTTGGACTTAGGCGCCGAAAATTATCTGCCAAAAAAAAAAAAAAACCGCCAAATTTAGCGGAAGTACTTTCGCTAACTATCCACCAAAGCTTCACCAAGGAGAATGCTCTGATGAGAGTTGGTCCTCCTCCAAACTGTGCTGAATGTTGCTGAAGCAAAGAGATGAAAGCCCTCAGCAAAGAAATCAGCAAGGAAAATGGGCGCCCAATCAAAAAATCAGCTCTGAAATTCAGCAATCAAGAAAGTGCTCTGATACCAAGTTACAAGCTAAGATTCACTAGCTATGCTAGAAAGCAGAACTTAAGCTAGAAAGCAAGAAGAGAATGCTTAAGGAGGCTAAAGAGGAGCAATCATCATAAACTGAATAAAGGAATACAATGATGCCCTACTTATATCCTCTCCCTGAATCAAATGGAGGATTCAAAAAAGAGAGAGAAAAGGATTTGGAGGGAAAATAGTGCGCCCTCCCAATAGGAGGACCCCCACTCCAAATCAATGTGACCAAGTCCTAAAAATATAACCAAATAGGGCCCAAGGTCAGTATATGAATAAAAATGGCCATTAGGCCTGCTTATGCATAATAACAATAAAAGAATGGACACGGTGAATGTAATGAGCCAAGTCCATAACTCGAAGTAGTTGAGGTCACTCATTTATTCTTTTGTATGTCATCTTGTCATTGCCTACAATCATCCAAATAAATTTCATATACTCCCTCCTCTGGCACCATGTTTTCCTAGAAGTGATATTTGCTCCTCGCCACCATTACAGATCATCAAAATTTTCTTCCTACTTTGATTATCCTGAACAACAAAAAATTTGATGCCATCAAGGCTCTAGTGAAAGATTCAGAGAGTGATAAAGTTTAGGTTGGATTTGTCACATCACATTCATTTGTGGTTCATCGATCATCTAGAGAATAGTGTAATACTTCAATAGCCAATTACCCAATTTATCTTAATGACAAGATTTGTTTGGGATCTGCAACTCATTAGTCTTTACTTCTAATCCAAGCTATACTTCTACTCCGAGCTACTATTACTATTTTTTAATGAGAATGATTTATGAAAGTGAAGAGAAATGAGAACACTCATAGCACAACAAAATCATATCACACAAATATAAGTTGGTAAAACTAGGAAGCTTTATTGATGGCAAAATAAGAATACTCAATTCTATGCATGTCTCAAAAACTCCTGATGAGCACACCCTTCACTTCTACATCTGATCTTCTTATAGCGTTGATCTTACTTATTGTAATAGTTCTTGTAAACTATGTTATACATTAACAAAAGTGATTAACTACTTAGTTAGTTACGCAATCATTTTGTCATTGTCGTACTTTGGAACGGTAGCCATAGAATTTCACATCAGAATAGCTACGATTCAATTAGCGATCACGTGATATAAATACCATTTCCCTCAATCTTATAAGGCTTGATCTGAAAAGTGACAATAACATCACATCATGGATAGAGTACGATGCCAATATGACCCTGCTAGATATATATCCACAGGCCTTGGTCTGACACTTTCGTTGAATCCAAGGTTTGTAAGACAAATAAAAACAAGAACGAGTTTTGGTCACAATATCAGTGAGGGCACTCATCCAACATCAGTGAGTGTTTGCATGCAGCAATATATATGCCTCCCCAAGCTGTAGAGGACACTTTGTAGATCAGGCCATCGTTTCAGACCAAAAAAAATTGATTTTTGGAAAGAACAAGAACAATCACCTACCGGTTGCATATTACTATGCTTACATGCTATTTACTTTCTTAACTTGATGTCCATTTTCTTGTGGTTGTAACATCTAATATCAAACTCCTATTCAAATTCTAATTTCGGACCCTTGAGGATCTTCAAGTCATTACAAAAGTGAATGGAAATGATGGAAAGAAAAACACAACACACCTCGCATGCAGTACGAGTTTGAGATGGTGCTATTCATTCAAGCCTGCTGCTCCTATTCGTTCAGGCTGTTGCTATTCTTTCACTGTCAGATGAGAGAGAGAGAGAGAGAGAGAGAGAGAGAGAGAGAGAGAGAGAGAGAGAGAGAGAGAGAGAGAGAGAGAGAGAGCTCCTATTCGCTCAGGCTGTTGCTATTGATCTTTCACTGCCAGCTACCTCTACACCGTCACTCACTCTCAACATGGGCTTCAATTCCACCCTTCCACAAAAGCTTCAATTCCCAACATTATAAATATATATATATATAGAGAGAGACAACAAATAATATGAAGTGTAAAGAGTATGTGGTGCGTGTACAAATAGAGGGCGAGCCTATTCACATTTTGCTTTTTGATTCATGCATTCACGTATCTCTAAGCTTTTGCTTTTGCTTTTCTGGCTCATGCAAAGAAACAGGACAATTCTTTGCCATTCACCAAATATCTTTTACTTGATTAATTGCATGTGAAATATTTGACCTTTAATCAAGGTCCAAACTTAAATTAAAAATATGGGCCACCATCACAAATTGCCTTTAATGTTGACTTTTTTTCTAACTCCATTGAGCAACATCATCACATAGTATTGCCTTTGCAAGGCAAGGCCAAAAAAGAGCAAAATATCTCAGCAGATTATCAATTGAAAGGCAGACTTAGCATTCACTCTTTCAAATTGAACGGTCACCCTGAAAGTCACCCTTCCATTTGGAAGGTGATTATGAGAAGCCTCCATTTCAAATGGGGGGAAAAATATTTTAGAAAATTTATTCCATTTTTGGTTTGAAATGTGTTCACAAAATTTACACATCATGTGAAGGTTAATAATACGAAAATCCAAATTGCAGGCCAGCGGGCCCCATGGTCACCACCCCCTCTCTCTTTCAACAGGCCAAGTGCACTGACCATAAACAGGGCATCTCGTAGTGTCATTGTATAAGTAGGGCCCCTGGCCCCTGTTTTTTTTTTGAGGCCAGTTTTTTTGCTTCTCCGATTTTTCAATCTGCTTCACTGATGCTTTTGACTGAGCATATTTGTAGTTGGATTTTCTCTTGTATTATTCTATACTATGTTTCTGTTCTATTCTCTTTGGGTTTTAGTGCCTTTTGCTCGTCTCTTTGATTTTCACTCATGCTTTGTCTTCTGTTGAGCTGATCATATACTCTTAATCATTCATGCTCTTTTCTGCTCAACTGACCAGACTCTTTGATTTTCCTGGCTAACCTTCAGAAAAATTGGGCGAGAATGAAAGGCTTCGCATTTGGCAGCTGCTCCAGATCTTCAGCTTCTTTGATCCACTTGTGGTGCAATCATAAGATCTTATGTGTTAAGATCCTGAGTGATTAGCATTACCATGCGGAAAATCAATAGGATTAAAGCAAGACATACTTCTAGAGAGCTCCTGATCCTCTACATTGCTTTGTATTTCTGGCAAGGGGTGTCAGAGGGCAGCTGCTTGGATCACGGGAGCTGCTGATCGCGAATGCAAACATCCCCTCTATGCATACTACACTACCTATGATGGCACTGTGATCTTGCTGGATTGTACAGACGTGGGAGCTTCCAAAATCAACCTCGCAAATGGATTTTGCAGAGACGATCCTCAAGACCAAACACTCACACATGATTGTATAGCACATTCTGTTCTTTATGATCCAGCCACAAACACCATCCGCCTGCTAACTATCTTAACTGACACGTGGTGCTCGTATGGAGCCCTAGTCCTAAAGGTCGCTACAAAGAAAAACTACAACAGAAAAAGGGAGTGTGTAATTTAAGGCAGTGAAAAAGAAGAAACTGATAGAAAACAGATAGAAAATGCAGAAGCTCAAATGTAGAAACAGGAATTATCTAGTTTCTAGTACTGCAACATATGGTAGACAATAATTACAGATTTACTGCATGAGAATGGAATTAATGGGCGGAAGAGAAAATGAATCAATCACACATACAACAATTGCAGATTACTGCGTCTTTGCATTTATATCATCTGAATTACAGATTTACAACAGAACTTGTGCGTTGTTTGAATCTCAAAGAGCACGTTACCGCAAGAGAGCTACTCTCTCTCACGAATAGCTAGTATCATGTACTAACTCTCATATGTATGTCTCTAGTTAATCCTATATATAAAGAATGGAGAGACAAATGATCTAATCTTTAGTAATTTGCTTTCCTGCACTCCGTTATTCGCATTCTATATTCACGCTCTGTTTCCGATTTTGCAAAAGTGCGAAATATGCGAAAAGTGCGACAAGAGCCCAAAAATGCTTATCTTACAAGGTTGGATTTGCGAAAAATGCGAAGGCCAAAAATCCTGAAGCAAAAATCCCAGAGCGAAAAACCCGAAGTAAGACTAGAATGCCGAAGGCCGAAACTGCAGAAGTGAGAGAAAGTGGTGAAGTGAGAAAATCCCAAAGGTTTCCGAAGTTCACAGATTTTCAACAGCTCCCTCTTGAACTGAGAAAACCTTCATCCGATTCCCATTGACATTATGTCCTTTTCAAACAGAGTCTTATTCGGAGGCTTTGTGAGTACATCTGCCATCATGTCGGATGATTTAACATATTGAATCATCAATTCCTTCTTCTGAATCAGATCTTTGATGTGGTGATACTTTAGTGGAATGTGCTTGGGTTTTGGAGTGAAAAACAAGATCCTTGGTGAGGTGGATCGTACTTTGGCTATCCATATTCATTATAGTGGGCTGAATCTACGGTCCACTCAACTCGTTCAACAACATTCGAAGCCACACTATCTCATTTGCATTTTTAGATGCAGCAACATATTCCGCTTCACACGAGGACTGAGCAACCAAGGTCTGCTTCTTGCATACTCAGTTTACTACGTCTGATCTGCAAAGCTCAAAATGCTAGCTTGCATATAAGATCCTTCATCAGTTTCAGATTGTTATTGAATAGTAGATTATCATTTACATAAAGAGTGGTGTTGATGAAGAAATTCGATACAGACTTGAAGTAAATATTCAAGTCTACCAAGGTTGGATAGAAACCATTTTCATTTAGAAATGTTGATTTGGTGTCTTTTGCTACTTTGCACTGGTTAGCATCAGTAGTTGACTTTGCCTCATATGTTGTATTTGATTCCTACACAAAGTAGTAGGCTGGATCATCCATAAACCGGGATGGAGACTGTCTAGGTCGATTTGTCCTTCTTGGTTGAAATTTGACCCATTGATGTGATTCGATATGTTGAGATTCTGACTCATTTTCTGAGTCAGTATCAATTTTCTAATTTTCGATCCTTGGGTTGGATTTTGCATGTTCAACCATTGGGTCGGAATTTGCTATAGCTTTCTCTTTGTGATCGAAAAATTGGTCTTCCAGAAAAATGACATTTCTGCTCGTGAATGCTTTTTCAGTGTCCAAATTGTAGAGCTTATATGCCTTCTGATATGGAGAGTAGCCAATAAAGATTGATCTCTGCTGATGTTCAACCTTTGAATCGGATTTTGACTGGTCGACACTTGGGTGGTCAGATTTTGAATGTCTTATCCTTGGGTCAGATTTTTCTGTTGATCAGCAAAGATTTGATTGAAAGCTTTGCATCCAAACACTCTAATATTTGTGAGTGATGGCTTCAATCATGTTCACACCTCATAAGGTGTCTTGCCATTCAGATTTGGTTGATGGATCAATTTTGTAAGTAGGCTGCTGTGGTAACAGCTTCCGCCCATAATTTCTTTGGAAGAAGGACATGGGCCATCATGCTCTTGGCACTTGCAATGAGTGTCTGATTCTTCCTTTGAGCTATACCATTGGACTGAGGTGAGTAGCTAGTTGTATGTTGTAGTTGTATTTCGTTGGCCTTGCAATTGACTTTGAGCTCGGTGGAGATAAATACCCCCCCTCCATCAGAGCGTAGAGCTTTGATTTTTCTCTGGGTCAAAGATTTGACCCTGGACCAGAATTCGACCTTGAGGAAAAATTTGGCCCAGAGTGAAAATCCAACCCAGACTGTATGTTGCTCCTTTTGTCAGGGTAATCTGACTGTATAGATCTGTTTGATCTACACTTTTGAATATAAAGCTTGAGGATCGACCCTGAGCTTGAGGAGGTTGCAGATTTTCTGACTTCCTCTTGTAGAAGCATCGAAATTACTCTCGAAAGAGTGAGGTTCTCCTAGGTCAAAATTGTCAAGACCCAATTTTTATAGGCTTCAAGAAGACTCAATAGTAGAGTCATAACAACATTAAAATTTTCAATGACTGAGCCAATTGTAGCCATTTTCTCCAGAAGGGTTTTGAAAATGATGAGATGGCTCAAGACACTTTCTGCTTCACACATCTTTATGTTGATCTATTTTTTTTTCAAATGTAATTTGGATGTGATATCCCTGATACCATGTAGGGTTGCTAGGATGTCCCATGCATCCTTGGCAGTCTGAACAACACTTTATGTGAATGATTTGAGTGTCTTTGATATTGAGAGTGATGTAGGCAAATGTCTTGTCATCTTTCAGTCTCCATTTGGTGATAGTGGCTGCATCACCCTCTGGTTTAACCTCTCCTAGTATCTAGATTCAAGAGTAATTCAACATATGACTCACAACAAGAACTGGTTCAAGGACTACAAATCATACACCCACTCTCAAATCGTGCAACTTGAAGACAGTTCAAAATATACTATTGAGGGTGAAGGAACAGTCTGGGTCGAAATTCAGAGAGGAAAAATCAAGTTGTTGTCCAACGTTCTCCACGTTCCAAATCTGACCAAAAATCTACTCTTAGCTAGCAGAATCACAGATTTGGGTCAAAGGGTCGAATTCGATACACAAGGCTGCACAATTTTTGACAAATCCTAGAAAGTTCTAGCTTTTGGGAGAATAAGTGGCATCTTTATAAAATCAGCCACTACAATTCTTCTAATTGTCAAGTTCTCTACACTTCCACTTCTGAATCAGTTGATATGCCTTTGAATTTCAAATTCGGCCATCACAATTGTAAGAGTATTCAACAAATGTCCAAACAAAATTTAGTACAAGATTTGTCTTCAACTAGCATGTCCGATACTCCATGCAAAAGTTGTATAATCAGCAAGCATGCTAGAAGTCCTATAAGTTTCGATACAGTGCATACTTCTAGAAATTTGCTAGATCTTGTACACATGGACATTTGTGGACCTAAGCATATTGTTTCCACAGGGGGAGCTGTCTACTTATTGACTTTTATTGATGACTTCTTTCGGAGGATTGCAACTTATTTCTTGAAGGAAAAATCCAATACCTTCAAATTCTTCAATCAATTCAAAGCATCAGTAGAAATTTCGATCCAGATAAGAATCAAAGCTCTATGCTCTGATGGAGGGGGAGTATTTATCTCCACCGAGTTCAAAGTCTATTGCAAGGCCAATGGAATACAACTACAACATACAACCAGCTACTCACCTCAGTCCAATGGTGTAGCTCAAAGGAAAAATTAGATGCTCATTGCAAGTGCCAAGAGCATGCTGGCCCATGCCTCTCTTCCAAAAGAAATTTGGGCAAAAGCTATTACTACAACAGCCTATCTACAAAACCGATCCATTACAATGACCGTAAATGGCAAGACACCTTATCAGATGTGGACAGGATCGAAGCCATCACTCACAAATATTAGAGTGTTTTGTTGGGGTGCTCTCGAATAAATTAAGTGCAGAATCAGAAACACATCTCCAACATAGAGAACTTTGCGTGATCTTTATCAAAACTACAACATCAACATTGACTTAGATCGAATGGAGGAATGTCTTGGTAGGTGTCGGAGACAACCATGAAGGGAGCAAACAATTAGACATCTGAGACAGCCATGCTTCCTTCGAGATTAGACATTCCGAATTGAGTGAGTGTCAATTGAGAAAGAAAATTATCATAAAGAATTCGCAATGCAATACACATAAGAAAATAGAGAATCTGAATTAAGTAGTTGTGAATACAACAACTAGATTACAATCTTGTGCCCAAGAATGGTTCACAGTAATGGCACACGGTGTGCAGTGATCTTACTTACCTATCTATAGATTAAATAACTATCTTTAATTCTTGAATAGCTTTCACTCTCTTTAAGATCTCTGATCCTATGGAATTAAATGATTAAGAAACAATGGAGTTCGCGTAGGAACTCTGATTAACTCTTCTCCACTTGCATGTGTGTTCATTACGTGTTCATCACTGGTTATTATCTCATGAGTTGTTGTTATGTATACATGCATGGAACAGTTGCAATGATTGTGTGGGCAACGAGCGTGAAGCAGCGCAGTTACTAAAAGTGCTAAAGTGAATAGTGACATGGTCTGTGTTTGGACAGGACAGTGTGAATGACGTACATCTCGAGCTCAAAGATTTTGAGTTCGTAGGTGATCGAAGAGGATGTAGTCGAAGATCTCAAACTCGAAGAGTTCGCTGTCGATCTCGCTTCATTGATTGCACAGACGCTCAACTTCAATGAGTAAGACTGCAAAGTTGTCGTATAGAGAGAGAGTGTGTGTGTATATTTACATAGTGTATTGGTGCTTACGATGAACTCAAATGATTTTTGTTCTAATGACTCGAACTCGAATGATTCTAATTCTGGTGAGTTGGAGTGATGCTTAATTCCAACAAACCCCCCCCCCCCTTAAGCTTAACTCCTAGGATCTTGAAAAATATTTAGCAAGCTACATAATGCAACATGCTTTTCTCTTGACAAAGGCTTAGTCAAGATATCAGCCAACATACTGGTAGTAGAACAGTAACTTAATTCAGCATCTTTATTCTAAACTTTCTCTTTAAAAAAACGAAATTCAACCTCAATGTGTTTAGTTCTAGAGTGAGTTTGTGGGTTCAAAGATAGAGCAATGTAGCTTTGATTGTCACAATAGAGTATAGTTGGACTAATTTGAGAGATCATAAGATCCTGAAGCAATCTTCTAAGCCAGATAATTTCCTTCATTGCAGAGGTAGCTGCGACATTTTTAGATTCTATGGAGGGCAAAGAAGTGGGCATTTCTGCTTCTGACTGTTCCATGAAGTGGGTCTTCTTGCTAGAAAGCAAGGATAGCCAGAAGTGGATTTTTTTGTGTATTAAGATTCAGAGATACAATGGAAAGAGCTTTGCCATCCTTAGCTTCCCAAGCGGTCAGCATGTCTGGTTCAACCAGCTTGGCTATTGAACCGTTGAAGTATCTCCAGAGTTCTTTTTCTGTGAGTAACATCTTCATCTTAAACTTCCACATGTGGAAGTCATCACCGTTGAACTTGTTGATCAAGCGGATTTATGAATATGTTCCTCCCATGATGAATGATCTAAGTATAGTAAACAATTTTGAATACTAATAGTAGTTTGGAACGATGGCTCTGATACCACTCGGTGCTCTTGAATAAATTAAGTGCAAAATAAGAAACATAATCCAACATAGAGAACTTTACAGGATATTTACTAAAACTACAACATCAACATTGAATTAGATCAAATGGAGGAATGTCTTGGTAGGTGTCAGAGACAACCATGAAGGGAGTGAACAATTAGGCGTCTGAGACAGCCATGTTTCCTTCAAGATTAGACATTTCGAATTGAGTGAGTGGCAATTGAGAAAAAAAATTATTAGAAAGTACTTTTAGTGCAATACACATAAGAAAATAGAGAATCTGAATTAAGCAATTGTGAATACAATGATCATATCACAATCTTGTGTCCAAGAATGGTTCACAGTAATGGTGCACTGTGTGCAGTGATCTTGCTTAGCTAGCCACAGATTAAATAGCTCTATTCCTTGAATAGCTTTCACTCTCTCTAAGATATTTGATCCTATGAAATCAGATAATTAAGATATAATGGAGTTCGCTCAAGGACTCTGATTCACTCTTCTCCACTTGCATGTCATGTTCATTACTGGTTATTGTTTCGTGAGTTGCCGTTATGTATATATACATGGAACAGTTACACTGACTGTGTGGGCAACGAGCGTGAAGCAATGCAATTACTAAAAGTGCTAAAGTGGGTCTACCTTTGGACATGGCAATGTGGATGATGTGGATCTTGAACTCAAAGATTTTGAGTTCATAGGTGATCGAAGAGGATGTAGTCAAAGATCTCAAACTTGAAGAGTTCATCGTCGATCCCGCTTCTACTCCAATTGATTGATTGCACAGACTTTCAACTTCAGTGAATAAGACTGCAAACTTGTCATAGAGAGAGAGAGAGAGAGAGAGAGAGCGTGTGTGTGTGTGTGTGTGTGTGTGTGTGTGTGTGTGTGTGTGTGTTTACATAGTGTATTGGTGCTTAGGACAAACTCGAATGATTCATGTTTTGATGACTCGAACTCGAATGATTCTATTTTTGGTGAGTTAGAGTGATGCTTAATTCCAATATGTTTGGATGCAAAGCTTTCAATCATGTCTCTGCTGATCTACAACAAAATCCGACCCAAGGATCAGACAATCAAAAATCTTGACCAGTCAAAATCCCATTCAAGAGTTGACAACAGATCAATTTTTATTGGCTACTCTCCAGATCAAAAGGCATACAAGCTCTACAACCTGGACAATCAACAAGCATTCATGAGTAGAAATGTCATTTTTCTGGAAGACCAATTTTTCAACCACAAAGAGAAACCTATTTTTTCTCCAAGTCATATCCTTCAGGATATATCTGATCTTTAAGATATATAATAATATCAGAATATAATGAATTCAAAGATGATATGTCAAATAAAATTCTATCTGGAAAATCATTATTAATTGGTTCTTCAATTTGTCCTATGTTGAGTCGTGAAAGATAATCAGCATTAGTATGATATTTCTCTTGACGAAACTCAACTTGATAAGTGAACTCTTGTAACAACAAAATCCAGCGAACAATTAGGCCAAATAAATCAGGTTTATTAACAAGATACTTTAACGCATAATGATCAACATGGAATATAAAAGCATATCCTAGCAAATAATGTTAAAATTTCTTTACAATAAAATTCATTCCAAGTGCTTCCCTTTCTATTGCCGAACTTTCATTTCTTTCTTTGATTTGCATCATCAGTTTCTTGTCTGATGAATCACTGGAATTAGATTCGAAACTGGAAGAACTTGAATTGGATTTAGATTTAGATTTGTCTTCACTATCGCTAGAGTCATGCTTGGAATTTTGAGTTCGTTTGGTAGATCATCTTTTACGTGCTAACTTCGAAGTCTCATAATTCTCAACACTTGCTATGACTATTGATTAAGAAGTCACATCTCCTTGTCTACAGTATCGATCAACTTTTGGTGGAAAACCTGGCAAAAACCACTCGACCTATGTCGTGACAAGGTACACTTCGATTAGTTTTCCAATTAGATTCTTTACTTTTCATGTATACCTTCAAAGAGATTCTTTACTCTTCTTCTACACATTGTTAAGTCATTTGAGAACTCTGGATGAATAACCAATTTCTCTGAACTAGTTCAAAAATGCATCTTTCAACAATAACCAGGTAGCCACACGTCCTGGTTCAACTTGGTTGTACCATATGCATGCTTGCTTTCTTAGAAGACCAAGAAAGATCCACAACTTGTCAGCATCAGCACCTTCGTTGTCCGAGTTGGCAATTAACTCGAACTATGAAACATAACTATCAACATCATCTGAAGATGTTCCTTTAAAATAATCGTATTTGATCTTCGAGATTGAAGTGAAACGGAGAGCAGAGCCTTCCATAATTGGCTCTGGTTCAGGTTCAAGATCAGGTTTTGGTTTAGGTTCGGGATCTGGATCTGGATTAGGATCAAGATCAGGAATTGGATTTACAACTTCAAAACCTGGTTCAACTGCAGTAGAAACTTCAGGACGCAATATTTCAAGTAAATTGACAAGATTAAAAATATTATCAAAGAAAGTTTTGTTATAAATTTGGAAAGGTGATTCTCCTCCATGAAAAGATCCACAACTTGTCAGCATCAGCACCTTCGTTGTCCGAGTTGGCAATTAACTCGAACTATGAAACATAACTATCAACATCATCTGAAGATGTTCCTTTAAAATAATCGTATTTGATCTTCGAGATTGAAGTGAAACGGAGAGCAGAGCCTTCCATAATTGGCTCTGGTTCAGGTTCAAGATCAGGTTTTGGTTTAGGTTCGGGATCTGGATCTGGATTAGGATCAAGATCAGGAATTGGATTTACAACTTCAAAACCTGGTTCAACTGCAGTAGAAACTTCAGGACGCAATATTTCAAGTAAATTGACAAGATTAAAAATATTATGAAAGAAAGTTTTGTTATAAATTTGGAAAGGTGATTCTCCTCCATGAAAAGATCCACAACTTGTCAGCATCAGCACCTTCGTTGTCCGAGTTGGCAATTAACTCGAACTATGAAACATAACTATCAACATCATCTGAAGATGTTCCTTTAAAATAATCGTATTTGATCTTCGAGATTGAAGTGAAACGGAGAGCAGAGCCTTCCATAATTGGCTCTGGTTCAGGTTCAAGATCAGGTTTTGGTTTAGGTTCGGGATCTGGATCTGGATTAGGATCAAGATCAGGAATTGGATTTACAACTTCAAAACCTGGTTCAACTGCAGTAGAAACTTCAGGACGCAATATTTCAAGTAAATTGACAAGATTAAAAATATTATCAAAGAAAGTTTTGTTATAAATTTGGAAAGGTGATTCTCCTCCATGAAAAGATCCACAACTTGTCAGCATCAGCACCTTCGTTGTCCGAGTTGGCAATTAACTCGAACTATGAAACATAACTATCAACATCATCTGAAGATGTTTCTTTAAAATAATCGTATTTGATCTTCGAGATTGAAGTGAAACGGAGAGCAGAGCCTTCCATAATTGGCTCTGGTTCAGGTTCAAGATCAGGTTTTGGTTTAGGTTCGGGATCTGGATCTGGATTAGGATCAAGATCAGGAATTGGATTTACAACTTCAAAACCTGGTTCAACTGCAGTAGAAACTTCAGGACGCAATATTTCAAGTAAATTGACAAGATTAAAAATATTATGAAAGAAAGTTTTGTTATAAATTTGGAAAGGTGATTCTCCTCCATGAAAAGATTTCTGTAGTCTTTTGAAAAACTCTTCTCAAAGTTTTCGATATCTTTCAAGTCTGGCAGCTCTCTCTGACATGCACTAAGAATGGAGATGGAGATGTTAGTTTGGTATCAATTTTATTTGGCTATCCCCGACAATGGTGCCAAAATTGGCATATGTCATGATATACCAACATAGAAATGATAGATTTGTGTAGTATTTAATGTCAAACCCCAAGAGAAAAGCACTTAAAAGTTGATTTATTGATACAGTTCAGACTTATTTGAATGAAATGAAATCAGCTGGTTGTCAAAAAAAATTTCATTTTTTTTCGTCTGAAATCACGATTTTTGACCATTTCACATGATCAGAAGGCCAAAACAAGTGTTTAGGAGCAAAAACCTTTTTCCATAATCATGGTAATGTTGAAATTTCACAGTTCTAACTTGATCAATTTTGGTCACATGCATTGTATTTGGCAAGATGGCCATGTAAATAGATGCCACACATGCCAAATAGCATAGGATGCTTTCCCAAGACTTCATTCCTCATATTAGCATCTTTGAAATGAGGCCAAAGTGTGCTTAGATAAGCTAGAGAAATTCTAGAAGCTAAAAATAGCATGTTTTATATTGTTTTTGGATCTTGAGATCTTGACCCCATATTAGGGTAGATCCAATGACCTACTAGGTTAGATGTTAGGATTAGGTTATGATAAGTATAGATATGCCCTAAAACATTCAGATCCAAGCTTGAAATGTATAAATGTATGATGGGATCTCCATCCAAATATGAAGAAAAATCGAGTTTTTCCAATTCTATCAACATTGTCTTTGGGTAGCGAGTTATGGCTATTGGATGTGAGTGATTTTATGGATTAATTACATGATTTGGAATGTACTGAGTTGATTACAGGTCTGAGAAGCTTGCTGCACTTTACTTTTATATATTTGATTAAATCTATGTGGCCATTGTGGAGTTAAATGCCAAATTAGCTAGTTTTGGTAACTAATCTTGATTCTAGTTCATAGTTTGGATCTAGATCTTTGATTTGTGCATCCTCCAACACTTTTAGAATTGATTGGGATTCATTGTAAAATTTTGTCATGTTATCAGAGCCTAATCAAAAGTAAACTTTAGATTTGATTTTCTCAAGCATCCTAGATTTGAGTAGTATTGGCTTTGTCCTTGCTACTAGTTGCTAATCTAGTGATTGTACCTCCAAATTTGGTTTCATTTGAGTGAGAATAGATCAAAGGAACTTTTTTTTGCTGAGTTATAGCTGCAGGAATCGAGATTGTGCCATTTCCATTCAACTAGACAAATTAGAAAGTTCTTATGAGTTGAATCTTGGAGTACATATCTCCTAGTAGAAATTTTCATAAGGATTTGAATGCCACCCCTCTTTAGGAATTTGGATCATCCATTTGAGAGCTTAATTAGGCTTCTTAAGGTCCTAGTGAGACATTTGTGTCCTCTAAAATGCTTTTGGTTCAGTATAGGTGGATTCACCCTTCTTGTGAAGTTGAGATCAAGGAGAAGACTAGTTTTGATCAAATCTATAGTGAGCTAGGTTTGGATCTAGTTTGGATCTTGAAGATTGATCAAACTCAAGATCATCTTATATCTTGTTGAGAAATCAAAGAGTGATTCATCTCAAGTCCCAAAGAGAGTGGGATAGCTAGTTGTGATCATATCTTATACAATCTATCTCGTTTCATTGAATCTATCTCCCTATCATTGAAGATGGCATCCATAAGTGCCTATCTTTTGGATTCTAGTGATAGATTGAACTCTTCAAATTATTCAATTTGGAAGTTAAGAATGTAATCTATCCTTATCATGGAAGATTGTGAATGGAGAGGAAGATAAGCCAATCCATCCACCAGAAGCAACTAAATACAAGAAAAGGTGCAAGATTGCACTCCATTGTATTAAAATGAATGTTTCAAATGATTTGCTCAAGGAAGTAGGAGCATGTATGTCAGCCCAAGAGGCTTGGGAGACTCTTCAAAAGATCTACGAGTCCAAGAATACCTCAAGATTACTTTCCCTCAAGAGCCAAGTTCTTCAATGCTTCCAAGGGAAGAATGAGAGTGGACATCAATTTGTTTTGAGAGTGAAAGATTTGAACAAAGAGATTGCTTACGTTGGTGAACCTATTATAGAGAGTGAGCTTGTGCAAATAGTGTTGAATGGCTTATGTAGTGATTTTACTAACCTTGTCCAAAGCTATGCCATCATGGGAAACTTGCCTACACTTGAAGACCTTCAAAGTGTGTTGATGGCCGAGGAGAGTAGGAAGGCACATATCAAATCAAGAATGGAGAGGCTCTCCATCAATGATGATGATGACAAAGCCTTATTTTTCAAGAGCAAGAGTGGAGCATTAATAAGAAAAGGAGCAAGCAAAGGATGGAGATCAAGGAGGATCTACATCATCATCATCATAAGTCAAGCCCAAGAAGGACAAATCAAAGATCAAGTGCTACTGTTGTAGCAAGATGGGGCACTATGCCTCGAAATGCTTCAAGAGGAAGCAAGCTCAAAGTCAAGCCAACATTGGAAAAGAGGAGGAAGATAGTTCTCATGAGGCTCACTCATGATGTCAACTTTTTCATCATCAAATGTCAAAGGTGAAGATCCTTGGTGGATAGATAGTGAGGCTAGCTCCTGCATGTCAGGTAGAAGGGAGTACTTTTCTCAACTCACACCTTATGTAGGACCTATAAAGTCCATTTTTACAGCAAATGATCATGAACGTAAAGTTGAAGGTGTGGGATCCATTCACTTATGCTTAGGATCTTCCAAGAATACTAAGATAGATGGTCTTCATTCCTAGCATCACTAAGAATTTGCTTAGTGTTGGCCAACTTTTAGATCATGGTTTCATTGTGAAGTTCTCTACTAATTTATGTAACATTAAGAAGAATGGGAAAATCATAGCAAGAGGAAGAAGGTTTGGGAGGTTGTTTAAGCTTGATGCTTTTGTTGATCCTAACCAATTTGTGAGTAGCCAAGGAGAACAGATTGACCACAAATCATTTGTGGCATAAGAGGCTTGGTCACATCAACACTAAGTCCATGGAAGCCATGTGCAAGGAGGAGCTTGATCTCGGCCTTCCAAGATCCATGGAAAAGGAGGAAAAGGTTTTTGAAGGATGTGCTTTGGCTAAAGCACATAGGTTGCTTTTCTCTAACAATATTTCTAAGACTACTCACCCTTATAAGTTGATTCATTTGGATTTACATTTTGCTAGCACAAAGAGCAATGGTAGAGCCACAATGTTTGTAATCTTGAATGATGAATCCTCTATAATCTTGGTGATTGTTTTGTTAACTTGAAAGACCATATTGAGAAGGAGAACATTCAAGTTTACAGACTTGAAAACAAAGTCCTTGAGAGTATTGAAGAAGATCATGGTTTGGATCCATGTTTTCATCATCAACACCAAGAGGGAGTGAGCATGATGAAGAAAAAAGACATCAAGGACGAACCTAAGAAGGAGCAATTGTCTCAAGGAAAAAGAGACCTGAATCTACATCAATATGAAGGTTTGGGTAAAGAGAAAGGATCAGGAAGGAAGTTTATCCATATATCCCTTTACTCATCTTATTTTGTGTTTGATAAAAAACATGTCATGTATTTGACAAAGTACTTTGATGATGCCAGTATGAGTATTGTTTTCATCTTATATCTCATGATGATGAAGTTCTACCTTTGATATGAAAATGTAAAATTAATTTAGGTGTCAGAGACAACCATACATTTCTCTGATAATAATATTTTTGTAAGAGGAGTGAGAGTTATTATCATTCAACAAGAATGTGATAGTAAAAAACAATAGCGAATATGTATAATAAAGTTGTCAACACACCGATTAGATCACAATACAATTGCACTGACAAGTGCGCGATCCTATTACAGATTCAAAACAATTGCTAACGTTCTGAATCTCTCTCTCTCTCTCTCTCTCTCTCTCTCTCTCTCTCTCTCTCTCTCTCTCTCTCTCTCTCTCTCTCTCTCTCTCTCTCTCTCTCTCTCTCTCTCTCTCTATAATCACTAACTCTGAGGAGTAAGATATTGAAAGACCCGTTCTGGTCGTTTTATCTCTGTCAAATGACTTGTAACTATTGATACTTCATATCCTCAATCGCTTAGTTACATTTATAGCAACTGGAAGATCTTGTATCATTCTAACTTTACATTTACAAGATAGTTAACAGCTGCTAAACTGATCAATAGATCGATTTATTGTTGGAGCATGAAGATGTTATGGTCTGGTATTTGGAATCCCTTGTAAATCCGCAGATGGACGACGTGACAGTCCTTCACTTTTTGGGATTTTCCTTTAGTGTAAGGCACCTTCGACATTTGTAGGACACCTTCGCCATTTGTAGGGCACATTTGTTATTTGTAGGGCACCTTCACAATTTTAGAGGCATCGCATTTTTTGCCTGTCATAAACTGCATGTAAAAATGTAGTGTCACGTTTTGCCCTCATTGTTGCCTGTCATAAACTACATGTAAAAATGCAGTGTCACATTTTGCCCTAATTGTCGCCTGTCAAAAATTGCATATAAAATGCAGTGTCACATTTTTTTGCAAAAAGTGTCGCTTTTTTGGAAGTGCCAAAATGGCCCAAAAACAACTTAGATAAGTGTCGCTAAACACTTAGTTGTTCAGGAAGCTAAAATATAGCGACAATGTCAGGTGTCGAGTTTTTGGCCTGTGGAAAAACCTGAGTAAATATGTAGAGTGTAGCGACAATCAGTTCAAATATGCAGACTATTGAAAAACAGTTCATTTTCTGCAGATTGTATTTGAGAGAGTAAAAATCAAAGAAGGAAGAAGGGCTATTGGGATGAGTAGGAGTTAGATTAAATTCCAACAAAAACTCACCTTCGAAAATACAGATCAGGATACAAAGGTCGATCCAACCACATGGGCGGTGAAACCGAGTACATCCAAGGCTGATGACGGATCACACCATTGTTGTCCAAGGCAAGCCAAGGGAGGTCATTATCATTCACAAACAGATATGTTGGAGGGTTTGCGAATCCCAAGACAACCCTAACCCTAGTTAATAAGTGAGAGGGATTTGGCACCCTGCGTGTGTAAGTCCAACTCGATGATCACATAGTTATTTGATTAATTAGAAAGTTAATAAAAGGACTTTAGGCCTTTTTGTGAGACTTTTTATATCATAGGGCCTAAATGTCAAGTTAGTGAATAAAGTTGGGTTTCCCTCCAATTTGGATGGTCCCACTCTTTTTTAAATTTGAATAGTTAGGGAGGCAGAAATGGACCAATAGGATTCAAAGGCCAGGGACCAACTCAAGTTTGCTACACATGTACATATCTTCATTTCAATAAAGCATATTGGTTCTCTTGTGAAATGGATTTATGGATGTCCTTGCTCTCTATCACTTTTCCTCCATCTCTCATGCTTTTATTGTGTTTTGCTAATTGTTGGATCTGATTGTTATTGGGATTGCATGTTTTTATACTTTTTATGAGAGAGAAAAGGTGAGAGAGAAAGAGTAAGCTATCTTCATTGTGGATCTAGTGTTAACGCTTAGGGTTAGTGGATGGTAGAGTTAGATGTGAATCTCTCATTCATGCTAAAATCTGAACTATGTTATCGCTCTCATGGGAACAAATCTACTCGTGACAACTAACTTCATCTCCTCAATGCTAGATTGATTAGATCTTGGGTTGAGGATAGGCAAGAAAAGAAACCCACTACAATTTTGGCGCCGTTGCTAGGGAGCTACTCCAATTTTTCAATTTGCAGCATATTTGTTGGATGGTTAGCTTGCATTAGGCATCTTGTCGTGGCATGAATAGTGTTAAATCTGCATTTAGGATTAGTTTGGGAGTGATTTTGCTTGATTTGAGTGGATTTGCTTGTTTGAGATCTAATCTGATTGTGAAACAGAGAAAGCTATTCAGATCACCAATCTTAAGATTCATTTAGATCTGAGATATCAGAAAAAACAACAAAAATCAGTCAAATCTGTCAAATTTTAGTCAAAAGGAGACAAAAATCGTCATCAAACTAATAACTTTTTGTCCTCTTTTATAAAATATTCGCCGAGTTGCAGGCACCTTAAGTTTTGATCACAAAACCTTCAGTTTGAAGGGCGAACAATTCTTCTTGGCAGATTTTCAAAAACATCAAAAAAATCATCAAAAAATACCAAAACATCACCAAAACCCTAAAAATACAGAAAAGAACCTTCGTCTGATTCACTGTGCATAGGTGTGATTCAGATCTATCTACTGCCAGGTCGACGAAGAATTATATCAGAAAAAGAAAGTTTCTCAGAAGATCAGTTGTCATATTGTCATATTTTTGTCAAAAAAAGTCTCTTTTTTGCAAAATTACCAGTATTACTCTTGATTCTTCGCCAAAACCTTCATCGAGTTTTCATGTTATTCTATGTATAGTAATTTACTATTTTTGAGTTCGACGAACATTTATCCTATCCATATCATAGAAAAATTTTATTTTTACCCTCGCCAAACTACAGAAACTGTGTTTTTGTGTGCCAAAAACCTTCGCCAGTTCTACCCTAGTTTTATTTGTGTCAGATTCTGAGTCTGAGAGTTCGGCAAAGGTTATTTCCATAGAATTTTTTAGAAAAACCTGATTAGAGAGTTTTTATCTCAAAAATAGCACTGCTGAACCTTCGCCTAGGGAACCTTCACCAGTTTTATTTTTAGGTTATGATTTTCTAGATCAAGTCCTTGTCAAATTTTGGGTCAAATATGATATAGTTTGATTTTGATTCTGAGAATTTTTAGTATTGATTGGTTGATTTTCAAAAAAAAATTCACGATATAGAAATCCGATTCTTGTCAAGTGGAAGAGATCTAGCAGATTTGATTTGAGATAGTTTTGATTGAAAATCTAGATCCAATCTCATTGTCTGCTTGATTTAATCTGTAAAGATGGCTGCTTCTGAAGGTGCTCTTCAGGAAGTCAATCCAATCATTGTTAGAAGAGCACCCCGTTTGGATCTACCCAAATACAATGGATTAACAGATCCAGTTAGATTTCTTCAGATCTTTTCTAAATCTTGTGAAGTCTATGGCGAAGTTTTTCCCCAGGATAAACTTAAGCTTTTTCCTATGGCCTTAACAGGCGCAACACAAGATTGGTACTATAATCAAGATGAAACTGAGCATACAGATTGGGAGACTGCTAAACGAGCCCTTATTACACGGTTCAAACCTCAGAAGTTTATGGAAGACCATTTTCTACTTTTAAGTAAAATTAAAATGAGAAAGTAGAAAATGGTTCGAGATTACATTGAACGGGTAAAACGCCTCAGATCTGAGTGCGAACCTGAGCTGATTAACAAAAATGCCATGATTATGTGGTTTTGTCATGTTTACCTAAAAGGATCAGATGTGAGCTGAAACTCCGTGATGAGTACGCACTTTTGCAAAATGCTATAGATGATGCAATTCGGGAGGAGGATGAAGATTCAGACAATGAGCCGAATATCAGTATGTTGTCTTATACAACAGGGTGGACCACTATGACATCCACCACTATTACATCACCAAATGTCGACGCAATTGCAGAAATGATACTCAATGAGTTCGAGAAACTTGGGAAGAACCAGCAGAAATAGATGGAAAAGTTGTAGTCGCAATTTGATGAGAAGATCAAAGCATTGAAAGATTTTCATGGACAAGCAAACAAGAAACCCAAGAAGTTTGAAAAGACTTATATTACCAGGGAAAATGTCTGGTGTTCTATTTGTATAGGAAATCACATAGTGAATGAGTGTCCTCAATTGAAAAAACAAATGGAAATCAGTATATGCCATTTGTGTAATTCGCCTGATTATGAGACTGATTTTTGCAACTTCAATTCTCGGATAATTCAGCAACGGTATGCCCAATTGGAATATCGAGAACCACATTATGGAGGAAATCCGGCAGCTAGACCTCGTCAATCTGCTCTTGGATACCCGAAACGATTAGCCTTACCTGTCCCACCAAAGCACCCTGCTCCTCCTACCAATTTGATGAAACCAGAACCTTACAGAAGTGTCGAGCAATGGAACTATGATAATGATCAAGAAGGTGGATCTTCAGAACAACATGCTATTTATGTTGTCGTGCAACAACAAGCATCTAGAAACTAGACCAGAGCACTTGGATGCTTTGCATGTGGAGAAAATCACAGAGTTGCAGAATTTTTAAATAAAGAAAAATTTGTACCGTTCTGTCGTGACTGTGGTTATGGACATTGCTATAAGGAATGTCCAGCAAAAACAAATCCACCACCAGCTACAGCTCCTATAAATTTGATAACAATCAAGCAAAGACCAGTAGCTCAGAATAAACCAATTGTACCCTTGATGGTGGTCACCAGAGCACAGAAGCAGAAAGAACCAGATCCAGTACTTGTTGATTCTATACCATTAACTGATATACCAACATCATCTGGAGTCTATCCAAATCTTCATGCAGAAAAAAGAAGATATCAGGATATGAGGCAATGGATTAAACATCTGCAAGAAGAAGAGAAGCTTGAAGCTTCTAGAGCAACAACCGAAGTTCGTTCTTCACCATTGCAGCCATCGAAAAATTCACAAACAAAATGTTCAGTTGCATCATCATGAAGAACTCTTCAAGATGACTAAACCGGAAGCACCGCAAATAGAACTGCTCATGAATATTTTGTCTAGTAAGATCAATATTTCGTTGGGAGAGTTTCTGAAGTTGGTGCCAAAAGCAAAAGAAGTATTAGCGCAAAAGTTAACTCAAGCTGAACCAAAAGTTCATCAGGAGCCACTTTTTTGTGCTGGATTTAAAGAATCTAATGAAGTACTCCATGTCGGAGCAGCTTGGGAAAGTGAACAAAAAATATCACCTTGCCAATACAGCATAGACAATTTCCTAATGAAGCAACTGTGATAGATGGCGGTTCGGAAGTTAACTTGATTTCTACAAAGCTATGTGCTAAATGGGGCCTTACAAAGATAAAGTCTGCGACTTCTACTATTAAGCTAGCTGATCAAACGATAGTTCGTCCATGAGGAATAGTTGAAGATATACATGTCAGAATTGTCGGAGTACAGTTCATCATTACTTTGGTAGTAATGGACTTACCAGAAGTACCATATGTCTATCGAGTCCTATTGAGACGCCCATGGTTACGAGTTGCGCAAGTAATTCATAACTAGGATACCAGAAAACTCACTTTTGAAAATCGTGAACGTGCAGTCAAGGTTGATCCTACAACTTGGACTATCAGACCAGTGGTTCAATAAGAGGATGATGATTCATCAACAACGGATCGTACTTGTGATCGACCAGTAAAAAAATTGGGAGTTCATTACGATTCTGGATCTTGAACCTTGTCGGACGCCATAGGGACATTTGGATCGAAAGCCAATGTGGGTATAAACAATCATCTCATCTAGTAGAAACGGACGACACCTTGGTCAAATCGTTTGCAAAAATAGCCAACTGCCTAATGGTTGGATCTGGTGAATGCCTATACTCATATCGATAGGCCTGTAGGGCTCTGTTGAGATCTACTACAATTTTCCAGCTGTATTTCTAGTGGATTATGGGCCAATTTGGAGTATGGATATTGATTTGATCCATTGACACACCCAAATCTTTCCATTTATTTCTTCGTGGCATCGGAACGTAGTATGGATCCACCCAGAGTTGGCGAGGGCTCGCTACATAGTTTCTTATTGAATCTGAAGCTTTCTCAAAAACCGTTCTTTGCCATGCTGGTTACTAATCCAATGCGAGTAGCTTATCCAATTCCTTACCCGTTTCCGTTTTGGTCTTGCTGGACAATCCTTGTAACAATGTCCATAACCGAATTCCCTACAGAATGGGACAAACTTTCCTTTGTTCAGACATGTCGCAACTCTATGGTTGTTCCCACATGCAAAGCATCCAAGTGGTGGTCCATTGTCTAGCCTGATGTTGTTGCGCAACAACAAAAATAGCATACGACTGTGAAGGACCAGTTTCTCGATCAGTATTATAATTCCATTGCTCCTTACCAACTGAAGAGTCTGATTCCATTAGATTCGCAGGAGGAGCATGTTGTGCTTGTGGAGCTGGCAAAGCTAGTCGTTCAAGAAATCCAAGGCCAAAGTCTTGAGCTTGGTTCTTAGAATCAGGTCCCTTATAGATAGTAGGTCCCCAATATTGAAGTTTAGCATATCTTTGCTGGATAATCCGAGGATTAAACAAGCAAAAAGCTGTTTCGTGTCCCATAGAGTTGCACAGATGACAAATAGCGTCTTTTCATTGTTGGAAACTCATTGATGGTGTGATTGCCTGCATAGATCACAAACCAAACAATTTCTCGACTAGGAAAAGTCTTAGGAAATTTTTTAGTTATTTTGTCACTCTTAACGTGCATCTCTTCCAAAGCTTTCATCTTTTCATCGAACCGAGACTGCATCTTGTCCAGCTGCATCTGTTGCTTTTGAACAAGTTTCTCAAATTAGTTAATCACCAACTCTGTTGTTGCATTGATATTCGTGGATGCAATAGTGGTGGATGTTGTAGTGGTTTGTCCCATTGCATATGGCAACATTCCAATATTTGGTTCATCATCAGAATCTTCATCCTCCTCTCATATTGCATCATCCATAGTATGTTGTAAGGAAATATACTCATTTCGGCATTTTAGCTCGCGTCTAATCCTTTTGGATAGACCTACTAAAAATCACATAATCATGACATCGTCATTGATTAATTTGGGATCACACTCTAATCTGAGGTGTTTAACTCGTTCAATTAATCTCTCACTCCCTGTCTCTTTTCCATTTTAATTTTACTTGAAAGTAGAAAAGGATCTTACACAAACTTTTTGGGTTTAAATCTTGTGATGAGGCCTTGTTTAACAACTTCCTAATCCACACGTTTTGTTTCATATTGGTTATAAAACCACTCTTGGGTTTAAATCTTGTGATGAGGCCTTGTTTAACAACTTCCTAATCCACACGTTTTGTTTCATATTGGTTATAAAACCACTCTTGTGCTGCTCCAGTAAAGGCCATAAGAAATAGCTTAAGTTTATCTTGTGAAAGAACTTTGCCATAGACCTCACATGATTCCGAATAGATTTTGAGAAATCTGACACAGATAGCCCATTATACTTTGGTATCTCTAACTGAAGTAATCTTCTGACAATAAATAATGGAACGTCCTTCAGACCTCCGTCAGCCATATTTGCAAATCACTTCAATCAGACAATGAGATTGGATCTAGATTTTTCAATCAAATCCTATAAGAATAAAGATTTCTCAGATTCAATATCAAAATATAACATAACGTTCCAAAAATTTGATAATGGCTAGATCCGGTAGATCAGAACTCAAAAATAGGATTGACGAAGGTTTTCTAGATGAAAGTTGACTCGACAAAGGTTCTTCACTACTATTTCAAAGAGAAATCATTGACCTGGTTGTTTCTTGACAAAATTGATAAGATTAACCTTCGTCAGATTGACAATGGGTAAATCTGACATAGATAAAACTAGGGTAGAACTGGCGAAGGTTCTTTATGGTGAACAATGATGTTTTTGCAGCTTGATAAGGATTATAATATACTTTTTGGATGATCCTGATAGATCTAACTTTCGCCGAGAACTCAAAAATGATGAAATACTATATCTGGAATCCTCAAAAAAATTGGCGAAGGTTCAAGAGTTATACTATTATTTTTGTAAAAAAAGAGTCTTTTTTGACAAAAATAGGTCAATATGACAACTGGCCTTGACTTACCGTTCGCCCAACTCACTGATTATCAAAAATAGTATGTTGGACTAACTCTGACTCTCGCAAAGGTTCTTCTCAAAGAATTGATATTTTTGTAAAAAGATGTTAAACTGTTCACAAAAGATTACCAATAACTAGATAAACAGTCACTTTGGCCTTCTATTTTTAGTATTATCCTTTGCCATCCTCACAGTAGATAGATGTGAATTACACCTATGTGCAGTAAATCAGAGGAAAGTTCTGTTTCTGGTTTTTAGGGTGTTTGGTGATTTTCTGATGTTTTTTTTGTGGTTTTCTTTTTCTGTTTATGGAAATCTGCTAGGAATTAATCTTCGTCCTTCAAACTAAAGATCCTCTGTATGAAGGCGGTGCTATCTACAACTCGGTGAAGGTTCTTTGCCAAAGAGCAAAACGTTATCAAGACTAATGATGAATTTGTCTCTTTTTTCACCAAATTTGACAGAAATGAACAATTTTTGTTGTGCTCTCTTATTTCTCAGATCCAAATGGATCTTAAAAATTGTGATATGTATGACTTCTCCTTCTCAACAATCAAATTAGATTTCAAACAAGAAAATCCAGTCAAATCAAGCAAAATATCTCTCAATTTAATTCTAAAATACAATTTTATCCCTACTATGCCAAAACAAGATGCCTAAATGCAAGCTAACATCCATCCGAATATGTTGAAAACTGTAAAATTGGCATAGCTCCCTAGCAATGACGCCAAAATTGTGGTGGACATTTCCTATCCTACCCTCAACCCTAGATCCAAGCACACAAGCATCAAGGAGATGAAGCTAGTTGTCATGTAGAGGTTTGTTCCCATGAGAGCGATAACATATTTCAACTCTAATCCACAACAATAGAAACTTACTCTTCTCTCTCTCCCTTTCTCTCTCACAAAAAACATAAGAATGATCAATTCCAATAAACATCAAATCCAACAAATAACAAACACAACCAAATTGCTCCAGTTGTTGAGAATGACCATTCGATTCATGATTTATGCCATGGTTAGAAACCCATAGTTGGTTGTAATCAAAAAAAAATTTGGTAAATTTTAAAATAACGGTAAGGCATGAACAGGGGCTCTTTAAGTCGCGACTAGAGGCCAAAGGGGCTCTTTAAGTCGCGATTTTTAAAATTTATTGAGTTTTTTTTTTTCTCATAAACACTTTTCTTGGCCTTTTCAAAATGGCCAAAAAAAATTGTGATTTCGGGTCCAAAAAAATGAAAATTTAGCCTCCTGGATACATTCTCATTTTTCCATTAAAAAAATCATGAATTTAGTCTATTTGACCTCATTAGAACCTAAAAAGAGTGTTATGAAGTCGATTTGTTTTTTTTAAATTCACAAACAAAAATATATTCTGGAGGCTAAATTTTTATTTTTTTTCATCGAAAATATCGAATTTTGGCCGTTTCACTTCATTAGAAGGCCAAAAAAAACATTCAGGAGCAAAAAAAAATTTCATAATCACGGTAAGGCGTGATCAAGGGCTCTTTGACTTGGTCAAAGGGCCCCTGGTCGCGCCTTACCTGACAAAATTTTACAGCAAAATGAATCCCAATCAATCCTAAAAGTGATGGAGGATGCACAAATCAAAGATCTAGATCCAAACTATGACCTAGAATCAAGACTAGTTACCAAAACTAGCTAATTTGGCAATTAACTCCACAATGGCCACATAGATTTGATCAAATACATAAAAGTAAAGTGCAGCAAGCTTCTCAAACTTGTAATCAACTTTAGTACCTTTCAAAGCATGTAATTAATGCATAAAATCACTCACATCCAATAGCTATAACTCGCCACCCAAAGACAATGTTGATAGAAATGGAAAAAACTCGATTTTTCTTCATATTTGGATAGAGATCCCATCATACATTTATACATTTCAAACGTGGATCTGAAAATTTTAGGGCATCTCTATACTTATCATAACCTAACCCTAAGATCTAACCTATAGGTCATTGGATCACCCTAATCTGGGGTCAAGATCTCAAGATCCAAAAACAATGTAAAACATGTTATTTTTAGCTTCTAAAATTTCCCAGTAGCAACACAACAACAACAACAGCACAATCAATCATCGTCCAAGACCAAGCTATTTTGCAGATACTATAAAAGAACCAACCACGACATCAAAGATTGTCGTGTCCTCAAGCACAATGAAGCAAGGAAGAAAATGCGGTAGCAGCAAGAAGACAACTCTGACACAGTCAGAGGTTCGCAAGATGATGATAAAGTGCTGATGGTAGAAGATCCACCAAATAGAGATGCCCATCAATGGTATCTCGATTTAGGTGCTTCTCCTTTTCTTTGCACTCACAGCTCCAGAATCAAAGTACATCTTGTTTGGTGACTCCAGTTCACATCAAGTCAAAGGCCAAGGCTCTATTTCTCTAATGGCATCACTAGGCAACTTAATGGTATACTTTATGTACCCAAGTTAACAAAGAACCTATTGTCTATTAGCAAGATCATAGATCAGGGCTATAGAGCTTTGTTCACTACCAGTTGATGTACTATTTTAGATGAGAATTTAAAAGAAATCCTCTCTGCTCACAGATAACGTAATTTGTATATAATGAGTCACAATTTGGCCTTTCTGTAAGCGGTTCAGATGCTAATTTATGGCATCAAAAATAAGGTCATCTAAACATGCGTTCAATCTTGTATCTCCATCATAACAAAATGGCCAAGGACATGAATATAAACCCTGGTACTACAGCTAATCTGACTGTTTGTGAAAATTGCTTACTAGGAAAACAACCTAGAACTAGATTTCCAAGAGGACAAGCCAAAAGGGCGAAGTCCATTTTGTCACTGATACACAGTGACTTATGTGGTCCTATGAGCCTACCTTCCTTGGGTCAAGCTCTATATTATATTACATTCATTGATGACTACTCCCGGATTTACCAGAGTTATGTTCATAAAGAGCAAGTCGGAAGCATGAAAGACTATTTATCTTCATGTGGCGTGCACTACTAAGAGATACACTCCACAACAGAACGGAGTAGCTGAATGGAAGAACCGCACACTATTGGAAGCTACACGATCCATGACAGTCAACGTGCATTTGCCTCAAACCTTTTGGGAAGAAGTGATTTCTACGACCTGCTACCTGCAAAATTACTCTAGCACTAAGGCAGTTGATTCCAAGACACCATTTGAAGCCTACCACGGCTTAAACTAAGTTTGAAACACCTACGTGTTTTCGGATGTCCTGCCATGCACAAGTACTGTCTGATCTAAGGAAGAAGCTAGACCTAGTAAGCTGCAAAACTCAACATCACAAAAAGCATATCGTGTATATGATGTTGATACAGGTTAGATCTCAGTCAGTCATGATGTTGTCTTTCTTGAAGACAAATTTCATGATTTCAAGCAGAAGCAGCTAATGCAAGAGCATGCCATAGCAGCTCTACCCTCCATTGATAGGCAATGACCTACGACTGTTCAAACAATGGAGTTTATCCCAACGGCTCCACTTACTGTCGATGGGCCGAGACCCACGATTTCTCTACCACAAGATACTGCGATCCCAATCATTCACCAAGGAGAATCGTCTACTCATGCACCTACAGTTCGAAGGTCTGTAAGACAACGACAGCAGCCTGATTGTTTCATCCCTCAAGCGTTCATCAGTCATGATAAACCTGCCACTGTTGCAGAAGCATTGTCAATGCCCAATGCAAACAAATGGAAAGTTGTCATGGATGTTGAGTATTAGTCTCTAATGAAGAACAAGACCTAGAGTCTTGTCAATCCTCCTACAGTGGATCTTCAAACTAAAGCTTAAACCAGATGGATCAATATCCAAATGGAAAGCTAGATTGGTGCTTAAATAATTTGAACAAGTATATGGGATAGACTACACTGAGACCTTTAGTCCGGTGGTAAAGCATCAATCTATTCGTACCTTATTGGCTATAGCTGCTATAGAAGATCTGGACATTCACCAGATGGACGTCCAGACGACATTCCTACATGGATATATACAAGAAGACATATTCATTTATCAACCAGAAGATTACATCCTTCAAGGCAAGGATCATTTGGTATGCAAATTGCATAAGGCATTATATGGTCTTAAGCAAGCTCCCAGGGCCTGGTATGAAAGAATCAATCACTTCTTGTTGCAGTACAATTTCACTTCTTTCGATGCAGACTCTAATGTATATCTCAAGCATAAAGAGTCAAGCTATGCTAGAATAGTACTATACGTTGATGATTTCTTAATTATCAGCAATTCAATCAGTTATTACAAGAAACCAAATCTCTGCTTTCATCAGAGTTTGAGATGACTGATTTAGGCCCAGTCCATTACCTTCTCGGTATGGAGATCAGCAGAGATCGCGCGAGCAGAAGGATCACCATAAGCCAACAATATACATTGTAGACTCTCAAGCTCATTCTGTGCTATTTAAACTTATTGCACCCTAATGTTTTTGTTAGCCCGTCCGCTTCCAAAGGCATGAACTCAGCCACGATTTTACCTTTGGCCCCCATATCGCAGATTTGGATGAAACTTTGAAGGAATGTGTTTTTGTTATATCCATAAGGGATGTACACATGTGTCCATTTGATGGCCACTACATGCATCACTAATACATTACCGTAGTGGCATCATTCACTTTTACATTACTTTCACTAGTCGCATGTTTTTTGATATTATTATTAGTGGGCACACAATTTTTATTATATTTGACGCGCCCTTGAACACTATTTAACATGGTTCCTAATTTGGGCTAATATTTGAATTTTTATATTTCCCTCCAAGTTGATTGAAGGGAGTAGTGTTTGCTTTGGTATAAATAGCCACTAAGGCTATTCATTTGTTACTTATGAGTTTGCAATCTTGAGCTCGTTGTAGGTGAGTTCCTTTTTTGTATTGGAGATCTATTTGAGCTATCGGCAGCCTATGATTTCAATTTTTTAAAAGTAAACTTACTGTAAGTTTCTCACGAAGTCAATTTTTGGAGAAAGATGCCAGCTCCATTCCTTTACTTTGCCATCTTTCCCGAACACTAACCCAAAGTTTGAATCAATCAAAATCCTAATGAAAAAGGATAAATGCCTCATTAAGCTTTGTATAAAAATTTGAGCCTTCTTAAAAGTTTTTTTTTTTTTACTTCTCCTTATAGAATCAAAGGCTTTTGGCCCACGAGTTATAAGAAAGCCTAAAAAAAAATTAATAGGTTTTGTGTTAGGTTGGATAAAAGTTTTCCACAAGCACTGGAGGCATGTGATCTTATGAAGAAAAAAAATTTGGAATGGATTAGAAGTTGAGACTAGACATTATGCGTATTTTGCCGCTTTTATGAGCACTCTTTGCTGTCTTTTGCTAAATCTGTAGATTTGTTCATAACTGTGCAAAAAGTACAAAAAGGACCAAGAGTGGATCCTAATTTGATCCTCAAGAGGGATTGGTTGTCAGATTACTTGATATATCAATCTACTTGAGATTAAGATCAATCTAGATCAATTCTAAACACAAAATCCTAACGAGAACAATCATTAATTGAGGGTAGGTGTACTTTCTAATTTCACACGTGTGAAACACTGTCTGAGTACGGACTCCAACCTGAAAATCAAGTACACATTATTCGACTACTTCAGCCTATTCCACACATGTGAGCTATCCTCTACACATGTGATATGACACCTAACCAAAGAATGTGGCTCATGCAATCAATAGATTGATGTCATGTGTCATATGTCTAGAAAACTAGTTTTTGGCCATTTTAGCCACTAGAACTTGAATTAAATCATATGTACAACCTATATGATTATGGTACATGACAAGTACACTATTTTCACACGTGGGAACAGGCTCCACACATGTGTGTTTATCTATATACAAGATTTTTGGCCTTTACCAAGCTTATTTTTGCATTTTTCACACTCCTCAAAAATCTAGCTTGGCAAATCTAGCTTGATGGAAAACATGATGATCTTGAGCTTGACTCCATGGGCTAAATTGGTCTTTCTGGTTCAAAAGGTGCGAAGATCAGCCAATGAGCTTGATGTTGACCTGAAATCACCATATCCATGATAGTGCTTCTTTAACTTGACATCTTTGATGAGATTGAGAGCTTTGCACCATCCTAGCACCTCCAAAATTGATTCCTTCCAATTTTTATGTAGTTGCTTGACCTTGAGGCTTGCTCCTTCTTCATGTGCATGCTCCTTCATGAGAAAATAAAGATTTCTTCTTGATTTATTAGGATTACAAAGATCTAACATCATGTTACCACGATCTAGAGAATTAGACTCGTCCAAATTGGCAAGATTATGCATGCTATAATAACAAAGTGTTTGCATCATAAATTCATGCTTGTTTACCATGCTAATCTCAGATCCAATGAGGCTAAATACTTCATTACGGAGATAAGTGTCTTTAAAAGATGATTCACTTACTCTCATAAAGAGTTTACAATTTGTCTCAATACAAATTTTCAAACTATGAGTGAACAAATCACTTTTGCTCTTGCATGACTCAAGAGCATACATTTGATGAAATAATCATTTGCTTTCTAATTGATTTAAAATCGATTTCAGCCTTTTAAGAACATCATCTATGTTCTCAAGAGAGACTTCATACTCAACTAGTATGGCTTTACTCCAATTTTGAGATGCAATGATCTCACTAAAGCAAATTGATTTATCAAATCTTGAGTTTCTTTTTGGAATCACAACTTGAGAAGGTCTCTCCTCCTCAATCCTTGGCACACTTGAACCTTGAGATGACTCCTTAAGATCCTCTTCATGATGCTCCTTCTTGATGGAAATCCGAGACCTCTCATAATGATCACAACATCCATGACCATATAATATGCACTTCGTATGATTATCAAGATTACTTATGCTAGAAACATAAGTCCAAAAATCACCACAACTTGGCATGATTTTTCTAATATTAAAATCAAAAGATATTTCCATCTCAATAAGGCTAACTACTTACTTATGAATATAAGTGTCCACTTTGGATGCTTCACTTATTTTCATAAGAAGTTTAGAACTTGTCTTTAAGATTGAAAACTTGCAATTTTCATCTTTATGAATGAACACATCATTCATGATCTTATTGAAACTAAAAGAATTTACATTATGAAGACATTTCCATTTCCTTGACTTCATAACTAATGTAAGCTTATAAGGAAAACATGTTTTGCTATACTTAGAGTTTAGGGTTTAGGGAAGGCATCACACTCAACTAGTATTGTCTTAATCCACCTTTGAGATACAAAAATCTCTTCAAAGCAAAATGGTTCTTCATAAGTTGACATGAGAGCATAAATGAAACTATTTTCATTTTGTGATTGCTCCTTATTCTTGATTGATTTCTCTTGGATAATAACAATAAGTTTGAACTTGTCCAAAGTTACAAGCAAAATACTTTCCAAGGACATAAAATAAATCCAAGTTACTTTCATGAAAGTGACATCTATCTTTGCACCTTGAACCAAACAATGCACTTTCAAAAAATTTCAAAGGATTTGACATGTGTTGTGATGAACTCTTGAAGACAAATCTTGCAAGTCATTGTGAGACTCCAAGCCTCATTCACCTTTCCACAAAGGAAACACTTTTCCTTGGACTTGTCCTTTTTGTATTTGCATTTTGAACTTGAAGCTCCATCTTTCACCTCGGCCCCCTTGCTTTGGTTCTCCTTGGATGGACTGGTCTTCTTTTTGTAACATCTTAAGAAAAAATATCCTCCCTTGCCACAAAGGTTGCACTCAGGATCCTTTCTTTCCTTCAATAGGATGCCACCTATTGATGTCATGTGAATAAAGACCTGTGATATGATTCTACAAATGTAATTTGTGGCTTTTAAGAGACTAGATTTGAACATCTTCAACAATCTAGAAGGATCTACAAAAGATCTAGCTCACAAAAAGAATCAATCTTCACAGTAATGACTAGTCACTTGGAAACTTTGCTTTGATCACTAAGACAGAAGCACACAATCTTTGAATCAAATCACTAAAGAAATCAGATCCAATCTCCTATTGGACTCATCAAATACCAATGACTCTTTCTTTTGAAAGTTGAAATGGATATGAAAAAGGTTTGACACCTAGATTTTCCATTTCACTTGACTAGTTCTCTCAACACTTGAGATTCTTGAACAAAAGATGGGTTTTGTTTCAAACACATGAAAATCAAACTTAATCACTTCTTTTGGACTCACTCTTGACCCAAATAATCTCACTCTTGAGATTTAGAATGAATTTGATTTGATTTGAAAACAAACTTTACCACCAATTTTTCACAAAGCTTAAAAATTTAGACAACTAGAGATTCACAAAAATCTCAACCATGCATGAATATTCAAATATGGACTCCTCATTCTAGACATCCAATGGGATCACAAATTGACCCTCACACTCTCACAAAGAAAGTGGAATAGAACTAATTTGAGTTTCATACATACTATGTAAATTTTTGCTCAACAAATTGAATTCAATCACTCCTATTGGATTCCACCAATTACTCTATCTTTTAAGACTTGGAATAAAATTCAAAATCAAAAGTTGTGATTTTTTTCACTAAGATATTGTGCTTCAAATAGCTAATACCACTTAGAAAGATTTGATCACCTAGGAGAAGACAAATTCTTCACCAATAACAACACATAATGAGCTTCTAGATCTTGCCCTCTACAAAGGAAGGAACTCTTAGAAAATTAGATCTCTCTCTACACATTTGTCATAGACACCTTAATGAATCTTTTCAAACCTTACAATCACTCAAACAAATTAAGTAGGTTGAACAATGTGACTTGGATCTCAATCTCTTTTCTAGAACTCTCAATTGAAACCAATCTATGTCAAATACTACAAAAGATTTGCATAGATGCTCTATATGCACTAGAAACTCTCAAAGGTTTAACTTGGAGAACAGATCCAAAGATGTTTTCTAGCAAATTGATGCTTCTAAACTTGACCCTATCACTCTTGAACAAATCTAGAGTGATAGTACAATGGATTTTATCCTCTCACCTTGCATATCACTCCTTAATGTATGAATTTTGGCAAAATCTCTCTCAACTTCAACATGCACTCAAAAAATCAGAGAAAATCATTTAATGCTCCTAATTCAAACTTCAATTTTAATTTTTTGGCTGATCTAATCCAAGAACTAATCAAGGGATTAGATTCTCTATAGAAAATGCTTGATTTTGCACTAAAAATTTCTCAAATTGGGTGTGTGAGTCAAATTGTACAAATTTTTGAATTTCCTCAGCCAAAACCGGAGCTGTACGGCCTCACACGTGTGAAAAGGGTTCCTACAACCCACAACACCAAAAATTTTAAAAATAGCTATCAAATCCAACTCACTACACAAAATTTGACTAGTTTTCAAAAAACTGCTAATTTTGGCTTTGATTTGGATTAACCCTATCAATTTCAACAAAAACTCTTGAACTTGGCTTTGATACCATGTGCAAAAAGTACAAAAAGGACCAAGAGTGGATCCTAATCTGATCCTCAAGAGGGATTGGTTGTCAGATTACTTGATCTATCAATCTACTTCAGATTAAGATCAATCTAGATCAATTCTAGACACAATTTCCTAACAAGAACAATCATTAATTGAAGGTAGGTGTACTTTTTGGTTTCACACGTGTGAAACATTGTCTTAGTACGGAATCCAATTTGAAAATCAAGTACACATTGATAGAACCTCAAAACAATCAAAACAAATGTAGACAAATGGAGAGAATCACTCAAAATTGCTTCCAAAACCAAGATTGATGTCTCACAATGATTATGGCCAAATGTGGCCCTATATATACAATAAGTGGGAGCTCGTGGTACTGATCATCTCACTGATCTCACATGTGTGAAGGTGCTTTGTCATATGATGATTCATCATGTAAAACTGACACTTGAACAAAACCTTCTATTTTGAGCACTTTTGGTCCATTTTCCTTCTATATGGAGATTTACTTGGAAATCTTCTAGAAGTCAAAATTCGCCTACTTCAGCCTATTCCACACATGTGAGCTGTCCTCTACACATGTGATATGACACCTAACCAAAGGATGTGACTCATGCAATCAATAGATTGATGCCATGTGTCATATGTCTAAAAAACTAATTTTTGGTCTTTTTAGCCACTAGAACTTGATTTAAATCATATGTACAACCTATATGATAATGGTACATGACAAATACATTATTTTCACACGTGGGAACAGGCTCCACATGTGTGTTTATCTATATACAAGATTTTTGGCCTCTACCAAGCTTATTTTTGCATTTTTCACAATAACATAGTATCCGAACATAGAAGTTGACAACCAACCCCTCTTTTAATACTAAGTTAAATGACAATACGTATAAATTACATAATTAAGAAGGATGCAAATATACCAACATAGCAATGCGGTAAAAATATAATTTGTGGAAACATGAATGATCTTCACAAGGGTCTAATAATAACAAGGATTGTTGCTAGACTGACCTACTTGAGGTGACGAAGCTAAACTAAACTGAGAGCTAGACAAGTGAATAATCAGCCAAATTTTTTTTAAGCCTATGTAGTTATTAGGCCGCCCTACTGTTTGCTAGTTAGGGCTAGAGGTTCAATAATGATCATAACACTTGATGAAATGCCAAGTCATGCCAAATAGGGGTCTAAGCAACAAGAACATAAGGTAGAAAAATAAAATAATAATCAAGGGCCCTAAGCCCATATTAAAGGAGAGCTATCTGAAAATGCTATATGGGCTAAAGAATTATTTTCAGCCTTTCCTCAGGCATAATATATTTTGATCATTAGTGCTAGTGCTTGGTGTAATATATTCAACCTAAAATTTCACTTTTGTATTAGGTGATGTTCGACACAAAGAGGAGGTTGCACGTGCCTTCAAAGGAGTCAACTGTGTTTTCCACTTGGCATCATATGGAATTTCTGGGAAAGAAACACTTCAAGCACGGCGGATAGACGAGGTCAACCTGGCAATGTGCTACAAAGCTGCATCAAATGTGGTGTTGAGAGACTTATATATACAAGCTCATATGATGTGGTTTTTGGAGGCCAAGAGATATTAAATGGCAATGAATCCCTAGCATATGTCCCCTTGATGGATCATGTCAGTTCTTATGGACGTAGCAAAGCTCTAGCTGAACAACTTGTTTTGAAGAACAATGGGCAGCCTTTAAGGTACAATCAGCATTGGGACAGATTTTTTGTAGGTCAAGTCTCCTCTAGTAAAATGGCGTAGATGCAATTTTAAAAAGATTCATTTTGGCTTTTTGATAGAATTTTTTTGGGTGCTGTTACCTCTATATCATCTGGTAGCAACATCTCTTGAATTTTGGCTCCATGCCAAAAGTAGCAACTTTGCAGGAAATATCCATTACAGCAGGAAAAATGTAGAAAAGTGCCAAAGTGCTTCACACAACTTGCCTGTGCTGCATTTGGATATGGCTGAATGTGTATAAAATCCCCAAACACTTTTGTTTCCAGCTAGTGAGCTTTTCTTCACAAACTGGCTAGTATTTCTGTCTAGTATTGGTTTGGGCAACAAAGTCTCAGAAATTTGGTGCACAAAAATGTTCAAGGTCATGACCTTTTGAAAATACATCTTTTCAGCAGCGGTTTTAGTTCATTAACTTTGAAATCGTCATGATGCTTCAGATTAAAAAAACGGGGATTTCACCAGTACTTGAAAAACTTTCCTTGTTCTTTTCTCTTTCTTGTGTCAAGGAACTTTTTTGGTTACGAAAATTCTCAGCTTAGGTTTTCTTGAAGGTGCAAGCCTTAGAAACCCGTTCCGACCCTTTTGGGTCGGAACAGACTGTGCATTCCGTACAGTACGTTCCGGAACATACTGGATCAGAACGTTTTTTTTTTCTTAAAATTAAAAAAACATGACACTTGCTGGCCGCGATCTATCTGACAGGAGGGTTGTGTGGTACAACTTGGATCCCAGCGACTGCAGGCCTTTTTTTAAATCTTTCTCCTAAGCAGTGACTGTGTCTAACAGGCTTTTGAGTAACCAACTTGCTCTCTTTTTGTGGATTCCAGACTGTAAAATAGGGTTTGAAATTAGATTGGCTATGTGTGGAAAGGCCATGGCTTTAACAGCCGGGTATAGCGTTTCAAGTATAGTTAAGCAAAAATCTCCTGAGTTTATAATATTGTCTGCGGCAGTAGCATATGGATTGGTTAAATTCATTGAAAGGCTAACCTTTCGAAGTTTTTGCTACTTATGCATAACTGTGATAGCTAAAGTGGTAACCAATGTGAAGTCTGTGAATTCTGTCAAAGTACGGAACTTTGGACCTTACTTGAGCCTATTAATGACTGACAAGAGGGATTGATTGATTGATTAACTATTGAATGCAAACTAGACACCAATAATTGAGATCTAGATTGACAATTCTACATACATCAAGCAAGAGCAATCACAAATCATTAATCAAAGTGAAGATCTAGCCCCCACAGGTGTGGTACACCTTCAGCACGGCCTGTAGACAGAAAATATTGTTTAGAACACTTAGATTTCATTTGGATCCAAAAGGAAACAAAGTACATAGTGTAGAAGGTCGAGATTGCCAATGAGCTCTCAAAAATTTTCTAAGGCATTACTATGGAAAGTTGATGATACATAGAAAGGCTCTTCCCCACCTCGAGTTAGGTGAAAATCCAGCATGTATTAAGGAAGCTGATCGACTCTTTTTGCCCTAATTTGCCATTCTAACCTAACCATTAAGTTTTGCCATATTGGTGGCTAGATTGATCAACCTACTCCATAAATTAAGGGATTTGGTCCTATAATGTAGGAATAATCACCAAACAAACTTGACCAACCCTATGAACATGATCTAACCTACTCTAGTGTAGATTCACACGTGGCACCATGGCCTCGCATGGGTGGGACCGCTAGATTTGGCAATTTTTCACAAATTCTTAAGGAATTCTTCTTGTCTAAGGTTTAGTACAAACCGGAAATTGGTTGTAACTTTTTTACACCGGCATAGTTGCCATTCCAGAATCACTATATGTGAGGTCACGATGGTGAGACATTTGAATACCTACCAGCTGAAGATGCTCCACTACAATTTGCTAAACCAATATATGCTGAAACCTGGGTCGGAACAGACCCTTTGTTAAATATTTACGATTTGTTTTAGAAAATTGTGCACATGTTCCAAAACGGAACACGTTCTGGAACGCGTTCTAGAATGTGTTCCGTTCTGGAACAGGCAACTATGGTGCAAGCTTAATATCACGCCTTCCTTAACGGTATGTCTACTAATCTCATGCTTGTACTTTGTCTGACTGATAGTATGTACTATGATGATAGGAAGCTGCCTAAACAACTTTATTTGGCACTTCACCATTGACAGGTTCCCCGGTCAACTTTATTTGGCACTTCACCATTGACAGGTTCCCCGGTCAACTTTTTTGAATTTCTCCGGCCGTTAATTCAAGAGCTTGGCTACAGCTTTTCCAGTTTGGAGCTGAGCTCATAAAACAATTTCTTGTAATGTTAGAGATCTAGAAATGCTTGCAGTTCTGTTCCTTTGGAGTTCGTATCAATGGCAGGATGCTTTCCCATCAGAGCTACAGCAATCATAGAAATTTTCTCTTAATAAAGACACTTGGGCCCCTAATGAAGGAAATGCCAGGCTTGCGTACAATGATTCATAAGAGCATTACAGCTTTCCCCAATTGTGAACACTGAACCGATCTTCTCTTTGAGTTTGCACTTGTCTCTGTTTGGTTACATCTGACTCCCAGGTTCCTGCTTCATAGATCAGCACCTAAGGAGCCTAGAGAAATGAAGCATTAAGCCAAGGAGACACATAGCTCCTAATAGGTGGTTTCACATAATTTTGTAGTTCCTTATTAAAATATTTCCAGCTATCAAAGGTAATTAGTGTGTGCTCACACTGCCATAGTTGTTGATGGCCATCCATCGCAAATCAATCTAGTATCACAATATTGCAGTATAAATTGTTTTGAAATGGCATGCATGTAAGAAGGAACAAGTTCATCACAAATTTACCTTTCTTCTGTTTTCTAGCAGCCATGAGACCAGACTTCACGCTTTATCTTCATGCTGTAACTGGGCTACATAGAAATGATAGGGTTGCTGCTGATATAACAGATAGATCCTCCAAGGATCAGATTTCGTGCATGTGACAGCATGATAAGCCCAGCCTACTTATACGTCAAATGACTGAATCCAAGGTCTTGACAACATGCACCAGAGAGTCTTCTAATGAGTGGAACTGCTAGTGCTTACAGAAGCACTGTGCAAAAGCTTATTAGAGGATTAACGAGATGTAATGAGGACATACAAGAAAAAAAACATCAATACAATGTAATAAGAGAAATAAACGCTAATAAGATGTAGATCCGAGCTTCAGAGAATTCTCATGTTCTGCATTTATGTGGTGACTTCTTTCTGAATGTGATATTTTTGTCATTGTAGGCAATAAGAAGACATCTTTGTTAAAGTACACAAACTGTTCAGTGATTCTTACTTTCAGATGTCAGGGTTTGCTAGACATGACCTACCTATGAAGGTTGACTGTACAATATGATTTTTCACTGCACTTTAGTAAACGTTCCACATGATTGTTTGCATTATGAATTTCTCTCTCTGTTGCAGATCGGGGTCGGACATTACTTCTCGCCTTTGAAGGCACGGAAGGAACTTGGATATATTCCTCTTGTTGATCAAAAGGAGGCCTTCAAGAAGACAATCACATACTTTAAGACAAGGCATGCAAAAGATTTGAAAAGTCCATCACTTCTCTGGTTGATTCTCATCCTTCCAATATATTTTGGACTATTTCCGAGTGTGCTTGTTCCTCCCCCATTTCTTGGATTTCTTGAGCCGGTTCGGTTCCCTTGGATTTTCCTTCTTCGCTCTGTTCAGAATATGCAGATTTTGGTAATTATTGTCTGTCTTGGTCACTTGTTGGAGGCTTGTTTTGCATGGTTGCTAGCCAGACAGTTGGATCCTATAAACAAAAAAGGTTGGTTCTTGCAAACACTATTTTGGGGATTTCCATCATTCATGCTGATATTGAAAAGGCGGAAACGGAAGGAATGACCACCGACTAGACTAGTGATGAGAATATCATGATAGAGAATGAAGTTATTGTATTGAGCCAAATTAATAACACAACATATTACCCATTGGAGCTTAATCTTCTATATTTCCAAAGTCTTACATGTGATCTTGAAAAATATGTAATTTTGTTTGCCAGCAAGTTTCTCAATTTTTTTATCACAAACTTGCTGAACACTCGCACATAAAAGAGAGATTCATTTTGTAATAGGAGTTCAAAGATATGTGCTTAATGCATTCAAGAATCAAATTATCTATCTCTAGTCATGGAAAGAATGCTATCTGGATCATTTGGATTTAAGATCGCACTAAAAAATACATACATACATACACGCGCGATTCACGAGTCGCTGTGAGAAAAAACAGTGATTTGCTGCGAATCGCTGAGGGATTTTTTTTTTCTGTCAGCAATTTGCGAATCGTGAAACCAAGTGAATCGGGATTCGCTGCAACTATTTTCACAAATTTACAAAAACATTGATTATTTGGCTGCCTTGAAAGTTTTGTAAGTCACAAACACCCACAAGAAACAATATTTTTTGTCATCCAACATTGCACTAATTCTACCTTTAAAATATTGACAAAGATGATGTCCTCAAAATAATGCTTTAGGTGCTTTGAAATATATTGTATTTCAAACTTGTCTATGTGAAACTATACTACAGTCCAAAAGCAGTGGCCATTGTACACTTATTGTCAACAAACGTGCAACTTTTTTTTTGATCTTCGTGTAGGTTCCACGACATCGATGACCTTTCACAAGAATCACTCCAATTCCTTCACATAGGATGGCAAACATTAAAAAATTGGTGATTGACCTTACATGAAACCAATGAACAAAAAATCATCCATAATCCTAAATAAATGATATCTTACCAATCTCGGTAGTCATCCAGGTCCCAATCCTGCTTCTCTAATTAAAAAGATCCTAACCTAGTTGGCACGTGTGACATTCCCCATCATGGCCAAATTACATTTTTCAAGTGAAAATTACAAACTAGCTTGTGCAATTTCCAACATGAGCCACTGCACCATTTGATAAATGTCATATTAGATAGTGATCACGAGCTTCTACTAGACATTGTAATTGATGTGAAACGCACCTTTATTTTTCACCAATATTTGTTAAATCTTTAGAGTCGCTTAGTGATTTATAGTGTACACATTTTTTTTATTTGTTTGTCAAACAGGTATTAAAATTCAATGCACGATTCATTGACATTCACTCCCACATAATAACTCTAATATTTGCAATTACCTACTTGGTGACACTATCTAGTCTGAAACATGCATTATTTACCATCAATAATTGTTAGTGAATACAACCAACTTAACTCAAGTTCTCATTAAATTATTAAAAAAGACTTGGTCAACGTTCATATTGAGTTGCCATACTCATAATAAGCATCATATAATGTCAGAAAGGGCCAAAGGAAAAGACAACAATGTGTATTATTAAATTGTTGATTTTTCCTAAACTTTTAATGCAATATGTAAGGTCAATCTATGAGAAAATTGAATAGATAAGTGTTAAAAATTTCAAAAATTGTTTTAAGGTCGTATGATAATCTCAACACTATTTAGGCTCTTCATATAAAAATTCAAAACATGTCATTTGATTATACAGACAAACGTAAAGTTGTAAATTGGACAACATTTTTCCATTTTCTAATGTACATGGATGACATTGACATGATCAATAATAGTTTAAAAGGAGTAAACATTAGCTATATGTTCCTAACAAGTTTTGTGAATGAATGAAAATGACAATAAACGTGTTGAAATCAAAAGTTATGACTATAGACTCCCAAAATTAGTATGCCATTTGGCTTTCAGATAAAACGAATTGAAATTGAATAACTTGAATTCAATTGTTTTACATGTAAAAACAATAGCAATCTCTTTAAGATCTAATTTTAAATTGCAAATTGTATTTTTTTCTCTATTCAAAAAATATACAAATTTTATTAATGGTATATCGGAGATCTTATGTATTCTATGCAAGTTCAAAAGCTAAGATATTTTTAAAGACTATTCTTTTATCAATATTTTTTTTAACTGTCAAATTACTTGAAAGTAATTGTGTAGTCTATATATATTAAAATTTTAGTGGGGCAGCGCTAACGCTGCCCCGCTAACGTGTGACGGGCAACGTCACCGCAGCCCCACACCCCTTCAAGGTTAAGATTCACATTTCTTTATCAATAAAAAATGCAAGCATAATAACCAAATTAGCTATACCAACTTTTGCATTCATTTTATTCCACCCCTCTTATCAGTTTCAGTAATTTTTCACTCCTTTTGCTATTAACTTACCAAACTCCAATATCCTATGAAATGAACAATACATTAGGCAATGGACGCATAATCCAATACAAGCAAAGCATTGGAGATGTAAATTACATAACTAATTGATAAAAATATATTAAAATTTAAGTACCCAATAAAAAGAAAAGAAAAAAGAAAATCGCATGAGTAAAACCCATGACATGAGAATCCAAAGTCACTCTTTTCTAGTATAGATAACTCAAATGCCCAAGTTTAAACTGACTGAGTATTATTTAAAATTAACTTACAAAAGCCAAATTTAATTCTATAGCTTCTACAAAATTAGTTCTAGTTTTAGATAACCAATGTCTCTGAAATTAATTAAGTTTAATTCTCTAATAAACTCGTGACTTTTACATGAAGGATGTCAATCAAAATTGACTGCTAACAAAAAATATTACAAAAGAAAACGGGTTAGCTATGATTTGATAAACGGCTAGTTTTTTTTCACTTGAGTTAAATGTGTTGTATGAGATAAAAGGACATTAATTGCTAGTCTAGGAAAGTCGTATTTTATGACATTCTTCTAATAAATCATAAAAATGCTACATCCAAGCAAATTAACAATTTAACTTATAAATGACGATATACTAAAAAGCGGCAATGCCCTTTGTACATAGAAGAGGCTTGCACTTTAAAATTCTCTCACAAGTAAATAAGATTTCCATTGATTACACGCAGTTACACATATGTAGAAAACACCACATACTCAATATAAGCTATAAACGACAAGATACTAGGAACCAACAATGCTCTATATACATAGAAGAGACTTACAACTTACGCTTTAAAATTTCCTAACAAGTGTATATGATTTTTCTTCATGGGTGAGATCTCTTCAATTGATTACACATACAATATTCTTTTGAGAATTTGCAAATATGAACATGGTCAAAAACTTTGATCATTCACGTTATATTCGACATCATGAAGTACTTCAACAGTTAAGATTAGCCTTAACCATACATCACTATGAAACAAAAATTGCAACCACTAAAATTGGCCAATGGTTTCTAATAAGTTTTGATGATTTTTGCACCCAAAAATACATCTAAAATTTTCAGCACTTGAGCTCACCAATGGACTTTGAAAATATCTTCAGTTGATCGCACCTGACCATAATGAGAGTTTCCAACTCATTCAGAATACAAATGGACTGTGGCTGCCTGTCAAGATTCTCACACTCAGACAAAACTCTCCGGTTGTATGAGTATAGGAATCTTGAGAAGCTGCCAGAGTGCATTCATGCTCTTGAAAGACTAAAAACACTCATCTTGATCATGAATGAAAAGCTAAAAAATAGTTTCCAAAATCCATTGGTGAGCTCAAGGGACTAAAAACTCTATTGTATTTTCAAATGCATAAACCATTGTAGTTAAAAACAACTGTCAATAAAATAGCATTCATCTCTTTAACATGTTTGAAAACACCCTCTACAATTATTGAAAAACAATAGCTCTTTGTATGTTTTGTTTTAGTCAACATCTTTAATAAAAACCTAAAATATATACCCTAAACTACAATGTAAGATATGCAAATTGCTTTCCATAATACAATCTCTATGAAGTGCAAAAGATTTAAAAGTGTTGAAATTCATAATCCTATATTTTAACTCAATCAATCAATATAAAGCATCTAAGTTTCTTAAGTTGTCATACTTAAGACTAAAGTCAACATATACTTTGCAAGACTTAACATTAGCTCATATAGTTAGTAGATGTCAATAGTTAACGTTAAAAACAATTGATGGGTGTCCAAATAAATGACAACCCATAACTTAGAAAGATGTGTGTCATTACATACATGCAAAAACTAAACAGAAAGTAAAATAATTTCGAACAAAAATATTGAAAAATGAACAATAACACATGTTAATAGTTGTATTGTAAATAGTTGTACACATAGTTGTTTTATATGCTACCAAGCTAAAGTCCAAATGAGCATATGTAGTACCACAAAATAAATATCACAAATAATAGCAAATAACATGTGAACAAGGTTCAAATGGGGGTGTCCATGAAAATATGCATTTTCACCAAGAAAAGATCTCCAACAAATACACTTGCACGTCTACTTCAACTTACATAAACTTACTTCAATACATTCTTTATCGCCCTTAGACTAATCACATTCCCAATAAGTTCAAACCAAATTAAACAATAATAGGTATCAAAAATCCTTTAAAACCCTAAGAGACAATATATATTGTATAATAGCTTCAAAATCATGCATGTCTACAATAGTGACATAACAAAGGAAGCACGCAACCTTCAACTTACGGAAAAGAATCAACACAAACCAATTGGTAACAACTTAAAAAGATCCCAATTGATGTCTACACATTTGAAATATATACAGCCTTATGTCTAGGACCATACATGGCGAAACAAGGGCGTCATGCATTTATCAAGCAAATTGAATCTGCTTAAAAAGACTCATTGTCAAATTCATCAGGCATAGCACAAACCACAAGCTATGACATCCCTAATCACTTGGTCAACGCCCAAGAGTAAGTAAGAGTAGGTCATGCGCACTAGCATACATCCATATTAGCTTTCATACGACCAATGTCTTAAATTACTATCAGATCTTTGAAGTTGAAGAGCAAATTCAATCACAATGAAGGCTACGACCACATAGCAAAACCAATCAAAGGGAGTCACTACATGGAAAAATTAAGATTTACATTTCAGCTCTTCAACCCACTCAAAACCTAACTAATAGCACATCAATGTTGAAGATGATGAATCGATCAGATACACATGTTAAGGTCACCTTTAATTGTGTGAAAGAAATTGATAGCTTAGGCCCTTGCAATGAAGCACTTTAGTGCTAATGTCATTAACCTCTTGCTTTTAATGACTCGATAGCTTAAGCCCTTGCAGTAAAGCATCTAAAGTCTTAATCTCTTGCTTTTAAAGAGTCATGCATAGGCAGTATTTCATATATCCAAAATACTTGAAATGAAAAGGCCATAAACTGAGTTTTTAGGTCTCAGCACTTACCTTTGTTAACAAGGAAAAACTTCTTGTAGAGCTAATGAAGATCGAATTGTGCTCCGGTTCCTTCTGAGTCCATGGTTTGTAGATCTATTGTGTCCAACAGCATGGAAATTTATCATCATGAGCACAAATAATCTGCACAAGAAGTCGTCAAAATGTTGAGCTCCATCAAGGGTAGCCCAAGCTGTTGCTTGGGGAACAAATAATATTTCACAAAGTGGTGAACAGAAACTGTAATAGTGCACACTGCTTCCACACCTACCATCACTAGCAAGCACACAATGGATAGACCTATTTGCATAACATAAATAGAACAGATAATGGAGAAGTATGCATAACATTGACCCCAAATTTAGACTAACAATAGCATAACGAGGAGAAAGTGCTCTTTTGTAAACGGACTATTCTCTTGGGAAGAAACTAAATCATGATGCCAACTGCACTGCATTGGGTGAATGAGAAAAAGTTGGCACACATGTTTACGACACTATTTATGCAGTATAACAAAACAACCATAGATACCCATTCAGTACATTCTTATAGCGTGCCTTCAGCGCTCTACCTTCTGCAGTGTATGGAACAAAAAAGTTGGGATGGATTCGGCTCAATGAAACCAGAAAACACAAGTTTTCAACAAATTTATACAGAACTACTACTTACTTCAGTCGAGCTAATCTACTAGTGCTTGTCGCAAGTGTCTCCATCCATGTGAGCAAAAATATCACTGCAACAATCGTCTGATAGTGCTCATTTTTTGGCACTTTTACACGGCCAACAGTGGAGTTGCCTGGCTTCAAATCAACCAATAAACAGGCCCGATCATTACCATAGCTCCAAACGTCGCTCCCAAACACTTGAGAACAAATTTCTGGATCATTCAATGCAAACCCACCACCACTGCGAGTGCAGCACCCTACCTAGACACTGGTACACAGCTTTAAACCGCTGTTCGATGATCTATAGCACATGCTTCAGTCCATCGGCTTCTCTAGCCCACCACAGAAACTTGCAAGCTCTACAAAAATCAACCACTCCGAAAGGAAATGCCAAGGCTTGGATCATTACATGGTCCACTATAGTTGAAGCACGAGCTACCTGCCATTATATTGCAAGAAGGGCATATTTTGGGCTGGCATAGGAACATCATCGCCATCGCCAAGCATAAAGATAAGAAGAAATCTGCAGCTACAATTATGATGAGAATCTTAGCACAGGAATTGTAGTACGTCATAGTATTGTCTTATTATGATTATTGTGTTCCGAATTCCAGAGAAATATCTATTCAATCAATTGACGTCATAACCCATGTGCCAAATGCGTGTTCTATATACTACAATTACAAATTTAGAGATAAGCACGGAACCAAAAGAAAACATAAATAATTCCTTCTTTTCAGCACGTGCTACAAGGACGGAAAGATGGAAATCTTCCACTACGTTGGATAGGTGCATGAACTTATTTGAAGAAAATATTTGAATCAAAAGCTGAGCAAAAGATGGAAACAAAATCCAATGTGCCATCCAGAATGACTTTCTAGAAATCTTATTGCAATGGGTTTTGTGTTAGGTTGTAGAAAACAAATTTGCAAGCAATGAGTCAAGGCAATTTTTATAAGAGTGTTTATACCTGAGGGGTGGCTGAGGTCCTTTCTCCCATTGAAATGAAAGTCCTTAGCAACCTAAGGTCTAGCTATGCCATTTGGGAGGAGCCATGACGCTCCAAGGCACGGAGTCACACGTGTTGGGTGTTTGGCCCTGGCCAGAGACTGGGCGCCATGTGGCTCCGGTGCTCGGACGGGCAGGGACCTTCAAAAATTTGGGGCACAGTCGATTTTTGTGGGCACGGGCTGGGCAAGGTCCCACGCACGCCGGGGCCAGCACTGCTCGCAGTGGCGCCACAGGCAACTCCCAAGTGCGCGCCGGGCAGAGGGAGCCATGCCCGGGCACTTGCGCATGTGAGACTATGAGACTAGACATGTTTGCCTATATATCTCCCCCCATGAATCCTATAGAAATGCTTATGGGATAACTTTTTGGTTGCCCAGACACGTGCGGCTCGGGTAGCCAATTTAAAACAAAAAAGAACGATGTAGTTGAGGATGCACCGCGGCCGAGGGGGAGGAGGGTCCCAAGAACACACCCTTCCTCCATATAATGTCATTTTAACCAAGTGTTTCGTCGTCTTTTTCCAAACGTGATAACTTGTACATTTTGTGTTTGGCATTTATAGAGACCCTTACATGGAAAAATAGTACACCTAAAATTATTGTTGAAAAATAGATGGAGTCGCGAGTATCATACGAACCTGTAAGGTGCCAGTGATTATCTTTGGAAAGTTGGACACGTGCATAAGATGTGTAAGGCCTTCATACTTTAAAAAAAAAGAAAGTTGAGGCAAAAAAAAACATAGAATATCTAGTATAGGGGAAGCCCCGAGGCCTTCTCTGAGTAATAAATGCCTTTGGATAAAGCTTCCCAAACCATTTTACCATTTTGAAGAGTTGTCCAAATTTTGGTTCCTACTACATTCAAGTAAGGTTTGTCAAAAATGGCAAAAAACAAAAGTGAGGAAGTCGAAGTAAGGCCATAGTAAAACCGATTCATATTCAAAGACCTTCAAACATGCCCAAATCAAATCTTGAATCTAATTTTGTATATACATTTGTTTTTTTTTTTCAAGTTAAATCTCCAAATCATATTTCATGGCAAAGGACTCGAATTCAAAAAAAAAAAAAAACAATCAAGCAATCAAATTGAGATTTGAATCAATGACTATGATCAGAAAAAGTCAGATGTGTAAACTTTGAATTGGCATTAATCTTATCAATATTTTCACACATTAACGCAATGTTGTGAGCTTTATTATACTCATAAACCCCACACGCACGAAAACATCATGATGCCTAGCTTTTCTAGCGAGATTAAATATTGAAATATGTCAATGTAATTCTCCAATCTTTCTTTTGCGAGAGAAACCTATGCAAATAGTGAGAAACTCTCTTGTGATACAGGTACTTGTAACCTTGGCCAAGAATCAACAAGAATTGTTATGGCCACCTTCACTCTACAAGAAAAAGTTAATTTTAAATGTCTCATAATAATTGCAACCAACTTGAGTAGGGACTATTCATAATCTTGATCGGATGAACCATTAACTATGATGAAGCATGAAATCAATTCTACTTGTTTCTTGAACCAAAATAAAAAAACAAAGTTGGTGGATACATCATCTTTTCAAGCTAGAATATTTTGTTTGTAGAGCATGTATGTGGGTTTGCAAAAAATGGACTTCACAACTCTATTAAAGTTAAAGACTCCAAAAACATACAATTTGAAAATTGCATGACTACAAAACCATCACTTAACATTGATGGAAAGAATGGAAAGGTTGAGAGAAATCTTTGCTTCATGGCTTTAAAAAGGGACAATCTCAAAGACTTTCAATTTGTGTCAAACGACTATAAATAGACTCTTGAGAGAAATTGTACAATCTTTGAAGGAAGAATTGCAAGCTACAAGAATAGGTGACTGAACTTAAAAACAGTTTTTTTTTC
>MU832763.1:0-67071 GCA_029204225.1 Diphasiastrum complanatum
CTGAGAGGTACCCTTGTCTTCATGGATGATGATCTCACACCTATGCAAGTTGCCGAAAGGAGGAAGGTTTTCAGCGAAGCCAAAGCACTGGGAAAAAGGGTGATATATCGGGATGGTAAGGCCCGATACATTGACCCCCAGAAATCTGAGGGCCATAGGGATTTGGCCCTGTTGCCCTCCCGGACTTAGGAGCGGTTCGGGGGCCCCTCACAAAGAGCATTGCGGTTAAGTTATATGGAACTGCAATGGTATCCATTCTTCAGCTACAGCAGGAGATCTTAGAGGATTTTTGTACTACAGGGGATATCCTTATACTTACTGAGACACATGAGAGTCCTGAGAGAGGACTTCCTTGCAATTGGAGGGTTTTTGTTGGCTTTCTAGCTTGCAGAGGGAAGACGAGGGGCACTGGACTAGTCGCGGGTTCAGGTGGTGTTGCTTGCTTATTTCGAGACTCTCTCCAGCCATGGATCGAGCTACTATACACTGAACGAGCAGGCTCGCTATATCTGGATCAGGTTGGACCACAGGTTGATGGAGTAGATCGTGACACATTCTTGGCTATTTGTTATTTCCCTCCAGAAGACATCAGCTTTCACCTCATAGGAGGGAGTCACCTTTCATGGATATTTAATCGGACATTATCAGATATGAGGATCGAGGATATATTCTTCTAGCGGGGACTTCAATGCCAGGACTGGGTCTAGGCAAACGGAATTTCACAAAGCAGCAGATGACCCACAGCGGATACATGCACTTGATTGGGATGATCTTGGTCTTATACGGCGATCGGCGGATGCAGCGGGTCCAGTCACATCATATGGGGAGCAGATGCTTCAATTGGGTGAGGCTCATGGACTGGCCATTTATAATGGCCTTCTTCAGCTGCCAGGCTCTGGTGACTACACTTGCTTCCCACATAGTGGAGGACATAGCGTCGTCGACTATTTCATGGGTTCACCGTTTCTCCTTCACTTCATTTCATCACTTCATTTCATCCTTCTCTGTACACCGCACCACTCTTTTTGATCATTCATATCTCTCACTCTCTGTCGGTCATCTCCCACATCACACCTATTTTCTCTTCGACCCCTACAGCTAAACCCACCTACCGCTACACTTCACATCACACACCACTATACAGAGAAGCCCTCTCCGATCTCCTTACCTATTTCCCACATGAGCATACTTTAGAGGAGCAGTCCCTCTTTCTTGTCCAGACCATCCATACTGCAGCTTCCATTGCCTTTCCATCCCCACGGCCCAAAGACCAGCAACGTCATAGACCCTATAACCCCTGGTATGATCAGGAATGCATCCAGCTACATCAGAGCCTCATATATGCTTGCTCCCATCTTCCTCATATGACCAAAACCATATCTCGTGTCTACCCGCAGAACCACCAAAAAAAAGAAAATCGCATACGAGATTGGTCAGGGTAAGAAACTGATGGATCTCCTCTTTAGTTCTTCCTCAGGTTCATTCTGGAAGAGGTTCCTTCCACGGTCACCCCCACCACGGATCACAGACCTCAGCACTTGGGTCGCGTATGCCACATCATTGTACACCATCCCAGATACCCCTCCTCTTCCCACCTCCCGTCTCACGGATACTTCTACCATATTCACTAACGAACTTATAGAAAAGGCCATCACACGACTCCATTCCCATAAAGCCAAAGACATTGATGAGCTAGAGGCTGAACTTCTAAAGTATGCTCCCGACATCCTCTCACCCTTTCTCTCCATCCTATTCAACCGAGCTATCACCTGTGATTTTCCCTCTCCATGGTCCACAAAACCTCATTCACCCTATCCACAAAGGCGGGGACCCCATGAAAGTTGACAACTACCGCACCATTATGATCAGTCACCTCTTCGCCAAAGTATATGGTTCTATCCTACAGTCAGAGATCAGTATAGAGATGGATGCTAGATCACTCCATGCCATTGGACAGGCGGGTTTCAGACCGGGATATACTACATCGGATCATATCTTTACTTTGAGGTCCATCATTGAGGAGGCTAAGGCCAAGAGGGAGCGTGTATACTGCTACTTTGTGGATTTCCGCAAGGCATTTGATTCTGTGCCTAGGCATCTATTGATATAGAGACTTCATGATCGGGGCTTTCAGGAGGATACTATACAGGCGGTAGTAGCATTGTACAGGCGAGTTATTGGCAGGGTCCGACTATCAGGAGTTATTTCACCGGAGGTGGTCAGTACTATTGGTGTCAAACAGGGATGTCCACTCTCTCCTACACTTTTTGGTCTTTACATTGACGAGCTAGAGCATGTTATACAGAGTGATGGAGGGTTTGTACATTGGGCGACCTCATTATTGCTATTCTCCTTTATGCTAATGATGTGGTTTTGCTTTCACGGACGAGAGAGGGTTTGCAGCGACACTTAGACGCTCTTCTTTCTTTCTGCACACGGTGGGGTTTGTCGGTGAATGTGGCCAAGACTAAGGTTATGGTGTTCAACACCTCTAGGTCTTTCATGATGCGGCAGGAGCTTCTATGGGATGGTCATCCCCTAGAGGTTGTTGATTCCTATACATATCTAGGAGTACTATTCTCGGGGCCTACGTTCAGCATGAGACACGCAGCTATTTCCCGAGTACGGAAGGGCTATGCCTCACTGGTAGATTTGGAGAGACTATGTTTCAGCTCACACATCAGAGATGCGACTAGTAAGTGTCGGCTCTTTGACACTATGGTTGTGCCCTCAGCTATGTATGCTTCCGAGACATGGAGTACTGGTCTGACAGCTACTAATTGGACATATATCTCCCGGCTCCAGATTCGTTTGCTCTCCCGGATGATACGGGCTAAGCCACACCAGATTATCTTGGCGGAGTTCGCGGTCCTCCCCATTCAGATTGAGGCCTTATTCCATATTGTGACATTCATACAGAGGTTAGAGGATCTTCAGGACGGGGGTACACATTATGTAGTTGTAGCTTTATCTTCATCCCGACGCCTACACTCAGAGGGACACCTTTTCGTACTCCCAGGCTTGCCGTCTCCTCTCCACATTGGGTATCCAGATTAGTGATCTACCTGCGGGCACCCACCAGTACATCAGAGGCCTCCTTTACAGATCATATCTTCATACCACTTGGCAGGGTCCATTGGGGACCAAGAGTGAGTTTTATCGTACACACTTTCTATCTCTTGATCCGGCTGGCTGCCCCATAGTATCTGGTTACTTGCTGAGGAGTATATCACATAGTCTGTGGATAGCGATGGGTCAGTTTCGGGTTTCTTCACATCAGCTGGCTATTGAGACTGGCAGATACAGTGGCACCCCACGAGAGGACCGGCTCTGTAGCATGTGTGTTTATGCATGAGACTGAGGACGAGTCACATTTCCTCTTCAGATGTCCAGCCTACTATGAGATACGGGGGCGGTACTACTGCTTGTTCAGAGAGCACCCAGTTACACTTTCTACCTTGATATCTTATGAGGACCCTAGATGTGTCGCACTGATGATCCGAGAGATGTCAGACCTGAGGAGGAGGAGACTAGATGGTACACATTCCCTGACACAGCTGAGCATTGATGAGTGCATATCCCGTCGGAGACAGAGATCCGAGGTACCCATAGGCAGCGACTCAGATGGAGAGGCCGAGATTCCCGACTCCTTCGTACACCGGTATCAGAGACCATGTCGACGGCCAGAGAGACAGTTAGTTATTAGATCACAGCCCAAAGCGCCACGGCAGCAGAGATTACACCGACGGCCTATCCGATGACAGAGGTCTAGGGCACATCTAATCACATCTCACAGCATACCATCCACCATTTCTTTCATGCTGATGGGCATCGTGATTATATGATTCCAGGCTATTGGATCCTGACTGGGCCAGCTGTCTTTATGCATTGTATTTGCAGTTATTTAGTTTTATAGATGATTGAGCTTTAAGCTCCTATGTGCACACTTGACATGTACCTTTTCTTAGTCCTATGTACCTTAGGGTATTCAAGGACATTAATAAAATCTTTCTTTCTTTCTTCTCTCTCTCTCTCTCTCTCTCTCTCTCTCTCTCTCTCTCTCTCTCTCTCTCTCTCTCTCTCTCTCTCTCTCTCTCTCTCTCTCTCTCTCTCTCTCTCTCTCTCATACCTTCCACATTATACCTCCTACCATCTCTGATCACTCCCTCCTACTTCTATCCCTTGGACATCATATTACCATGGTCACGACACACCATCCCATTCATCATGATCGCCCGGTTTTTCTCTCCATCTGGTCTTCCATTTTACACCGCGTCCCTAACCACTTTTCTCCGTGGCTTTCCCTTCACCTCCTCAGTGGACCAACAAGCTGTCTTTCTCAATCTCTTTTGCAATCTGCCATGCCTATCCTTCGAAAACTTTCTCATCCCATAAACGCACCCACAACAGATGGTATGATACAAAGAGTGCTTCTCACTGCATAAACAAGTTGTTTACGCTAGATACCACTCTCCTCACACCCTAGCCTTGAAACAAAAGGAATATCACAAAGTGACTCTGAGAAAAAAGACAGCCTATCTACAGTCCTTGGGACAAAAACTTGTTGAGCTATTGCCTCCCCATCCTCCTCTTTCTTTTGGCAGATGTTCTCTAAAAACCCTAATAAACCCGCTCATGTTGCTATAGAGTCATGGATAAATTATGCTACCAAGCTTTATATAGTAGACTCTCTTTCCATTTCTCTTTCCCCATGCCCTTCATAATTCACCCTCTTCACCCCATCCATGGTTGAAAACGCCAATCAAAATGGTCAAACCCATAAAGCCACTGATGTTGACCTCTTAAGCATGGACTTCCTAAAACAAGTTGCTCACATTATTGCCCCGTACGTTTCCCATATCTTTAACCAATCTATCATTTTCGGTCTCCCCACATCTTGGTGCACCAACCTATTACACCCTATCCTCAAAGCAGAGATCCTTTGAATGTAGACAACTACCGCACTATTATGATCAGTCATACTATGGCCAAGCTATATGGATCAGTTTTGCAGAGACAGAGGGGTTACATGCTATGGGACAGGCAAGTTTTTGCGCTAGCTACTCCACGGCTGACCAGATATTCATCCTGAGATGTGTTATTGAGAAGGCTAAGTTCAGGAAGCAGAGGGTTTATTGTTGCTTTGTGGACATCCGCAAAGCCTTTGATTATGTCCGAGACACCTTTTACTCCAGTGCCTAGCATCGCTTGGCTTTTCTCAGGAGATCATTGCTACTATCATCACATTGTATGAGAGTGTTGGCTCGCTTTCGAGATGGTGATGGATGGTCCTCTTATATTCATAGTACAATGGGAGTTAAGCAGGGATGTCCTTTGTCCCCTACTCTCTTTGCTCTATACATTGATGATCTTGAGCGGATTATTAGGGAAGAGGGTGGAGATGGTTGTCCGTTAGCAGATATGATTATCCCTATTCTGCTATATCTGGATGACGTGATACTACTATCGAGATCAGCATTAGGACTTCAGCAGCACCTTGATGCTTTATATACTTTCTGCCAGACATGGGGTTTGATGGTGAACATTGGGGGTCATGGTGTTCAACACCAATCGACAGCATATGAGAGACATGGTGTTCTACTATGCCACCCAGATAGTAGCCTCTTATACATACCTGGGTGTCCTTTTTACTGGTCCATTGCTCACTTTTAGACCAGTTGCACTGTCTAGGCTCCGCAAGGGGCACTTTGCTCTTGTCGAGATGGAGAGGTTTTCCTCTATTTACTATGTACATGATCCTCATACGTGTTGTCACCTTTTTCCTGCCACTGTCTCTCCGGTTGCTCTATATTCAGCGGAGACATGGTCTCTTGGCTTATCCCGAGATACTTGGAGTGATATTTCACGTCTACAGATCCTTATGCTTAGCCGGATGATCCGTGCGAAGCAGTCAATTCCCCATGGAATCATATTGGCAGAGTTTGCCTCTCCACCATTGATTGTTGAGGCTATATTTCAGATTATCACATTCATTCATAGCGTCTCGGAGCTTGATTCATCCAGATATGTGGCTGCAGCTTTCACATCCTCTCACACTCTGGCTAGTCAACAGGCTAAGTCCTCATGGTTTCAGTGTGTTTCTGACCTTTTGAGTATGTGGGGCTTATCTATATCTGATCTCCCGAATGGGACACACGCATTTATCCGCCAGCAGATTTACAGGGCTTACATTTGCACAGTGTGGTCTCACCCAGATCCATCACAGGTCAAGCTTCAGTTTTATCACACTCATCTTCTTCAGCTTGATGTTTCCGAGCTTCCCATTCGGCCGGGTTATTTGTCTCAGACGTTATCTTTCGGCCTACGCTATCGTATCGGTCAGCTTAGGGTCTCTTCTCACCAGCTCGCTATCAAAGCTCCAGCGTCCTCTTCACTCCTCCAGGCCCAGGGCTCTTCACCAGAGGCCAACGCCTGCTTCTCACCATATCACACACTTATATCAGTTTTCTCTCTCCCTCTGTGTAGCTAGTGGTTAAGCTACTGACATTGTACCCTCGACAGAGCTGGAGGTTAAGCTTTGTTTTTTTCTCTCTGTTTTTTTGTTCTGGTTTAGCTTATAGAATTAATATAGTTCTAATTCCCCCCCCGCCTCTCTCTCCCCCCCCCCTCTCTCTCTCTCTCTCTCTCTCTCTCTCTCTCTCTCTCTCTCTCTCTCTCTCTCTATTTTCAAGTTGATTATATACATACAAAGAATCCTAGAGTTTGGGGATTCCAACACTAGGGGATTGCAATATCCACATCTACCACCCACAAAATCTATGAACAAGAGCAGCTTCCAGCATGGTACTCTCAAGCATCTGGCCTACTAGAGTGATTTGGCATTTCCATATTCCACCTTCCTAAGTAGACTCACTCATACGTTAGGAGGTTCATTTATTGAGATTACATCCAAAGTGCCTGGAATGGCCCATTTGTAGTTAAGCTTGACTTCTATTGAAAGAACTTCCCAGAAATCTACATGGCTTTAGTGACACAAGGGATGTTCCACCTCAAACAAGTAACCGCCAACTTATCAAGGAACCCATGCCACTCACACTTGTTTGCCTCTGGCTTTATTCCATGATTCAAACGAGTGACACAAACCTCATTGCACTAGATGTTGACAAGTTCAAAGCTTCCAAAGATACCTTCCTATTAAAATATATGACATTAGGGTGAGATAGATGGGATGGCCACATGAGCTTTTAGCTGATTCCTTCCTCTTAGGTATTTCTGGACACCTCCATCAGATACATTGAAGATGCTCCTTTCTCTGAATTCAAGTTTGGAAAGAGACTTTATAGTAAACTCAAAATTAAGTCAGTTGACATCTTAGAGATGTTGAGCCTCTCTCTAGAGGCAAGGCTAAGTTAGAAATCATGTGACAAGTCTAAGAGACACGAATAGTTTGCAACATTCTAATATCAATCAGCAGGTACAACGGGATTTTCGTACCTTGAGGCAGCAACAACCAGAGATAAGCCAAATACAAGGTCAAAAGGCACAATGAGTTTTTAACACTTTTGCACAAATAGCCAAACAAACTCACTGCTATCAGGCAACAATATTCTCCAAAAAGCACAATTAACAAGCTTCCCAAAATATGCAGTTCGAAAAGAACCTCTATATCTTTATTCTGATATATGCTTATGCAAATGTACATATGCAATTTCAGCTTTCTAGATATGTATATCAACACCTGTAGTTCTATCTACAAAAAAATCGTGTCTCACCTGACCCACCCCAACTCCCCAATCCCCCCTTGTAGACACCCATATATGAATTTCAAATATCTAACAACTTACTGTCAGATAAGATCAAGAAAACACAGACTTGATTCCAAAAACACATACATATTTAATTTCCATAGTCACCGAAAAAGAGCCAATCATAAGCTACTTCTTCATTAATGAGATTTTGCAGTAATCACTATGGTTTCAGAATCAAATTTTGTTTCTTTACATGCAGAGAGGAATGCAAAAGCATCCTTATCTACCTCTACCTTTTTTCAAGAGAAAAAAACTACTTGAGCCAAAGATAAATACTGTCCCGAACATAGCAAGGACCTCTATGTCATATTGCAATTTAAAAGCATTACCATTTTCAGTAGGTAAGAACTAGGTGAAGACTTTAAAGACACCTGTAAAGGGAACATACCATCGTCCAAATGTTTATGTCCATTATGACAACTGAGGCTGGATGTAACTGCACTACGCCATTCAGGTTTTGCATCAGCGAGTTCCAACACCTGTAAGAAAATGGTTGCTGAGCTTATAAAAGTGCTCTGAATATTTACCTGTATGTCATCTGCAAACAATGAAACCAAAAAACCCATGCATGTGCATGATTTGATGGAAATATGAAAAACAAAAAAAACTGCAACATTGAAGAAGAATGGAGGAGGAATGCATCAAACAGTAAAGTCGTGGATACAAGATTTTCAAAGCAAACCACTTCATACTAAAATTCTTGTGGTCCAAAAGGGTCTTAACTAAAACCCATACCTCCGCCAGAAACTGAAGGTGTAGATGGAGAGCTACCAATCAATAATGACAGAACAAGACATTGACAAAATCTGTTTTCAACTTTGCAAGAATAAGATAAAACTGTCACTTGAACAATAATGCTAAAAAAAAAGTCACGAGAATGACAATACTTCAGTGTTCCTCTACATTGTTGAACCTTCTTTAACAAACAACATTCAGATAATTGATTTTGGAATTTTCAGAAACCACATCAACAAATTTGATGTTGAAACACATGGACGTACCCAGCCACTGAGCGTTGACTCTGTGATGCTAAGCCTCTGCAAGGCTTCAAGATCTGCAGCTGCAGCCGCTTCAAGTGATGGTGGAATCTGTCCAAACCAAGGATTGAGAGGATATCCAAGACTTGCAGCAGCCTCAGCAAAAGGGTTTGCCTCTCCTATCAGTATGCCATCTAGGATATAATCCTCCCAGCTAAGAAAGCATAGAAAATCTTTTAAACTCTCTCTCTCTCTCTCTCTGTCTCTCTCTCTCTCTCTCTCTCTCTCTCTCTCTCTCTCTCTCTCTCTCTCTCTCAACACATAAAGGCAAGACAACACATGAGATAATACACACGAGTGTAAAAATTATTGGTCATAGCCTTCAAATTCATGAACAAAACAATCTAATGTAACAGGAAATGTGATGAAACTAAGCTAAGCTAAAGTAAGTCAACGACTACTCTAGAATCCATGAACTTGTCAAATGAGAGGTCCTCAGGCCTATTTATAGCTGGCTAGGAGGTCCAACTAAGTAAGGCTAGTGGCCCAATAGCAATTGAGGACTGGTAGCATGCTACTGCCAAGTGTCGGCCACATGGCACTGACGTGGCCGACTGCACGTCGGGACCCAACTGGGGGCCCTATCCTGCTGACAGGGTCCCTAGGCTGTGTTAGGCCCGCCATGGCTATGGACCATGCTGGGGCACACTACTCACACTATCTTGCCCTGTTGGTCATGTACGCTGGACACGACCCTGACTGTGGTATCTGACCTATCTGTGTTCTCTAGGGTTCGGCACTGGTTACGAGCTCGTAACACTCCCTCCCCCTTAAGAACCGTCTTGGTCCTCTAAGACAAAGTCTGGAAAAATATTGCGAAGGACGCTGCCTCTTTCCCAAGTGGCATTCTCAACAGGCTGATCATTCCACTTAACCAGATATTCTCGGTATAGAGTATGACGAGTCTGCGTCTCTCTACTATCAAGAATTTCCTCTGGTTCATGTGGAGGTTGTTAAGGATCCAATGGGAGAACTAGAACACTGTCCCCTACCAAATTATCTGATCTGGTTAAGGCTTTTCGTAACTGACTTACATGAAAGACTGGAAAAACCTTACTGCTGTGTGGGAGTTCTAGTTCATAGGTGACCTCGCCTAGTCTCCTACTGATGGTAAAGGGACCACAATACCTTGGAGACAACTTAGCACACACTCCTGATTTGAGGGTTTTAGAGTCAACTGGGACTCTCAAGTAGACTCTCTCACCAGTGGAGAACTGCACATCCCGTCTGTGTGGATCTGCATAATGCCTGGCTCGATCCTGGGATTGTCTAATGCTACGCTTAGCATGTTCTATCATCTGGTTTAGGTCTTCTAAAAAGTTTCTGGCTGCTTCAACTTTTTCTTGTTTAAACCCTACAGCTGTGGGTGAGCGTGGCTGAAAACCGTACATCAGCATAAATGGGCTGTATCCCGTAGCTGAATGTTTGGTACTGTTGTAAGCAAACTCTAATATCGAGAGATACTCCTCCCAATTAGTCTGCCTCTTGCTGACATATGCACGAAGCATATCCTCCAGCACTTGATTTACCCTTTCTGTTTGACCGTCCGTCTGTGGATGGTCGGTGGTACTCATATTAAGTTTAGTATGGAGATGATGGAATACTGCCTTCCAAAAAATTCCAGTAAACTTACTGTCCCGGTCGCTGACTATGCCGGAAGGTAGACCGTACAATTTAAATAGCCCGTCTACAAACAACCTCGCTAACTCTGGAGCTCTAACGGTTGTTTTGGTCGGAATAAAATCAGCCATTTTGGTCAGACGGTCAACTGTGACCCATATAGCGTCATTACCCTTTTGGGTTTTAGGCAGGCCTACTATAAAATCCATGGAGATACACTCCCATTTACCAGCTGGTATTTCTAAGGGATGCAACAACCCTCTTGCCTTTAAACGCTCTGCTTTATTTACTTGACATTTCTGGCAACTGGTTACATACTGGTGGACGTCCCTTTTCATACTGGGCCAGAAAAATTGCCTACGAAGAAGCTCATAGGTCTTCTGTATGCCTGGGTGTCCCGCGCTAGGATTGTCATGACATTCATATAGGACCTGCTGCCTATAATCCTCTGAATTGGGGACACATACTCTATCTCTATAGAGCAAGTACTCATCCTGAATGGAATATTGTTTCCATTTGAATCCTTGAGTCAACTGACCCTCAACCACTGGGGTTTGTTTGGGTAATACAGGCTCAGAATCCTCAACGTCATCTGATGACGTATACTCGGACTCATCATCATCCTCAACGGAAGCTGCCGTATTCTTGGATGAACTGGCACCAGCCCCGGGAACTGGTTCTGGAGTCTGTAACTGTCTGTTCTGGACTGAGTTCCAGATAATAGAGAAGAATGCATCATGCTGGCATTTCCCTCTCAAGGACTCGAGTAACTCATTACGAATCTGAGTAAAACTCAGCTCGTTTATCATAGGCATTCTGCTAAGGGCATCTGCTACTGTATTGAATTTTCCACGCCTATATCTGATAGACATGTCAAACTCTTGCATCAACTCTGCCCAACGAGCTTTCCGACCTCTAAGCTCAGGTTGATTGCAAAGGTATCTGAGACTCTCATGGTCTGTCAGGACCTCAAAGTTGGCACCATACAAATAATGCCTCCAAGTCTTAAGGGCATGGACTATAGAAAAGAGTTCCTTTTCATAGGCACTATACCTAGTCTGTGCTGGCTCGAGTTTTTTACTCTCGAACGCAACTGGTCGTCCACCCTGAGTTAGCACAGCACCTACTGCAAAGTCGCTAGCATCTGTTTCGACCACAAATGGCTGATTGGGGTCGACGACCTTTAAAACTGGTGCTGTAGCTAAGGCTGTTTTGAGAGCATCAAAGCTCTCCTGTTGTGCGGACTCCCAAATGAACTCCTTTCCCTTCCCCTTAAGGAGATTTGTCATAGGGACTGCTATCTGAGCATATTCCTTGACAAATCGTCTGTAATATCCCGCCAGACCAAGAAAGATTTGAAGTTCCAAAATATTCTGAGGTCTCAGCCAACTGAGTATGGCTTTAACCTTATTTGGGTCCATCTTAATCCCATCTGAAGAGATAATGTGACCCAAATATGCTACTTCTTCAACGAAGAATTCACACTTGGATTGTTTAGCATAAAGCTTATGCTTTCTGAGCAGTCGAAACACCTTTCTGAGGTGTTTTAGATGCTCCTTCCTCGTTTTGCTGTAGACGAGGATGTCATCTAAAAATACGACTACAAACTTACCCAAGTATGGTCTGAGGACACTGTTCATCAAGGTCATAAAGGTAGCTGGAGCATTTGTGAGCCCAAATGGCATCACCTTAAACTCATAATGACCGTGACGAGTCCTAAAAGCTGTTTTCGATACATCTTCCGATTTTATACGGACTTGATGATATCCCGTTCTGAGGTCTATTTTGCTGAAAAACTTAGCCCCGTCGAGTTGATCAAACAACTCGTCTGCCCGAGGCATAGGGTATTTATTCTTAATTGTGACTTTATTGAGGGCTCTGTAATCTACGCAAAGACGCATAGACCCCTCCTTCTTTTTCACCAATAGGACTGGTGAGGCCCATGGTGAACTACTGGTCTGAATTTGGCCTTTCCCAAGATAGTCTGTTAACTGCCTAGTTATTTCTTCATCCTCTGTTCGGCTGACCCGATACGAAGGTTTAGAAACAGGTGCTGTACCTGGTACTAGGTTTATTACATGATCTACCTCTCTGCTAGGTGGTAAACCATGTGGCAAATCTTCAGGAAAAACATCTTTAAATTTAGACAATAAAGTTTCTAATTTACTGATTTTCTGCTGAATAGAACTGGAAATAGAAACTTCAGGAATAAACTGAAAGTCACATAAGAATACCTGATGGTCTTCGTCTCCGATTAGCTGACAGAGCTCTGAACTGCAGACCATAGGGCTGTTGGGAACATCATGCTCCCCATGCAACTGGATCTCTCGGCCTTTATACTGAAAGCTGAGGGTGTTCTCCTGATAGTTTCTGTGGAGGGAAGGTCCTAAACTGTAGAGCCAATCTCTCCCGAGAACAATGTCTGTTCGATCCAGGTGCATTATCTGAAAGTTTATTTGATCTTGGTACCCCTGAATACCAAGATTTAACTTACTTACCATAGTTTCCCATATTTTTTTATCTTCACCCTTAGCTAATGAAACTATGTACCTATGCTGACTAGGTACTTCTGGTAGTTTAAGCTTTTTAACCAGGGTGTGGTTGATGAAATTATGGGTTGCCCCATCATCAACCATGACTCTTACTGACTGGTTACCAACTTTCCCATGCATACGTACTAGGTCATGCGGCCCAAAGCTGAAGGGTCTCGCTAGCATTGCAGAGGTCAGCTGGCAACAGTGTTCATGATCTTCATGATACACTTTGATCTCGGAAGCTGCCGAGTCACTGGGGAAACATACAGTCTGAACAAGATGAACTTGTTTTTTATCTTTTTTAGTGAAAGGCCCCTTGGGACACTGTCTGACTGTGTGTCCCTTGCCCATGCACACAAAGCACAAACGTTCTTGTTTGGCTTTCTCAAAATCATCTGGTTTTAAGGGCTGTATGAGTGAAGGGCGTTTCTGAGGAGCTTCACCTTTAAATTTATCTTCTTTCTTTCTTTTTAAAAATTTCTTTTTAAATTGAAAGTCTTTCTGAGGAAGCTGCTCAGGAAGTGGTTGATGTCGCGCTCTCTTCCTACCCACTGTATCATCATAGATTTGAGCATATCTGAGAGCTTGCTCAAGGGTAGTAGGCGAGTTTCTCTGGACCTCTACTTTATATTCATCTTTGAGGCCACGGACAAATCCCCTGATTTTTTGATAGTCATCCATATTTTTAATCTTTAAAATTGCTTCTCGATACTGCGAGATATATTGGATGAGGGACTTGTCCATTACTGTTCTTTCCCAGGCTTCCCAGGCTCTATCAAGTTCATTCTCTGGTAGAAATTCTCTTAGGAAAGCTTCTTCAAAAGCTTTCCATGACCGGGGAGTCTGCCCAGTCTCCTGGAGATTTAACCACCACTTATAGGCCATAGGCCCTAAAGAAAGACTGGCCTCAATTGCTTGCAAATGGTCAGGGGTCTGTTTAAGAGCATGAATGTTCTTCCATTTGCTGAGGAAGGTTTGTAGAATATCTGCATTTCTATCCTTCTCTTCCCCATTAAAAGTAGGAGGCTTTAAATCTTTAAAAACACTGGGGTGAGACCGTAAAGTCTCACCCGAAACTGATGGAAGTGGAGAAGGGGATAACTGAGAAGTGGAGGGAAGGCTTCCTTTCGCGGAACTCAAAAACAAGTTTTTGAGTTCAGCGAACGAGTCGTCCACACTGGACTTGAAATTGGCTAATGCCAACTTCAGTTCATCCACTTCTGTTACCAATTGGAGGAACTGCTCCTTGGTAACCAGTTCGTCGAGTTCTTCGGCGAACTGTTCCTGTTCTTCCACTTCCATGGGTTCCTTCCCTTTTTTGTAAGCCAAGGCTTCTGTTTCAAGTTCGTCGAAGCCTCTCTCCGGGGGTTGATCAGGTCCCTGAGGAGTGGTCATCTTCGGAACTGAAAGAGAGCTACCTTAACTTCTGAAGGAAAAAAAGTCTAAAAGACTAATTTACAACTGTACAAGGAGGGAAAGAAAACTTAGCTCTTTCTGAGAACTGTACTTCCACAGAGAGAATCAAGAAAAGTCCTTTCAGCTCTTCCTCCACTGCTTTCAGATCTGCTGTCCGGAAAAATCAGAGATCAAGGTACCAAGAAAAAGAAACAAACTTCTGATCGTCTTGGCCCCTTCCCTCGCTGTCTAAGGTGTATACTTTTTGCTCCAAAATTCCCGTTTTAGGACCCAAAACAGTTGCAAACTTGTGGTTCCTGCCAAAGACCTTCAACGCTGGACCTGCACCCACGATTCTGTCTCAGATCCGCTCCAAATTCCAGAAAATTTCACTCCAAATTCGAAGTTTCCACCCAATTTGGCAGCGTTGGACCTGCTCCACGTTTTCTATTTAAAATGTGCTCAAAAATCCACAACTGATACATAAAAATCAAGGGTAAATCCCTGATTTTTCAGCGCTGAGCTTCTACAAGGGATTGTGCCTCAAACAACTGTAAATTCCCAGCAAATTTCAAGAATTTGAAAGCTGTTCCTACAGCGATTTTCCTCCTCAATTCTTTTCTGAGAATCTCAGAAATCTTTCCTATCTTCTGATAGCTTTCTCTACTGCTGTCCTGAACTCCCTAGGATGGAGATGGCTCTGATACCAGTGTAATAGATCCTAACACCACAGTAGGGCAAACACTAACTGATCCACCCAACCTTGCCTACTCCCTGATATAGAGTAAGCCCCTCCTAGCCCAGTGTGAGGACTGGTAGCATGCTACTGCCAAGTGTCGGCCACATGGCACTGACGTGGCCGACTGCACGTCGGGACCCAACTGGGGGCCCTATCCTGCTGACAGGGTCCCTAGGCTGTGTTAGGCCCGCCACGGCTATGGACCATGCTGGGGCACACTACTCACACTGTCTTGCCCTGTTGGTCATGTACGCTGGACACGACCCTGACTGTGGTATCTGACCTATCTGTGTTCTCTAGGGTTCGGCACTGGTTACGAGCTCGTAACATACAGCCTGAGGGATACGTTCTCGAAGGTATGGAAGATCATTTTTGCGAATTATATAGGGCACTTTATGGCTTGAAGCAATCAGAAAGAGCTTGGTTTCAGAGGATTAACACATTCCTCATCCAACACGGTTTTCAACCAAGCATTGCCGATTCAAATGTTTATTTCAAGTCAGCATTCCTTCATCATTATCACCTTGTATGTCGATGACACATTGCTTTTCAGCAATAGTACCGATCAGGTGAAGGACGCTAAACAGATGTTGTCTTCCGAATTCAAAATGACCAATTTGGATAAAGCTTACTATCGTCTAGGAATTCAAATCCATCGAGACAGAGCGAGACCGCTGATTTAAATCACTCAGCAAAGGTATCTTCATTATACCATTATCAGATATAATCTGATCGATTACAAAGAAGCTCACTCACCGATGGATCCAGGCCTACGATTGTCGAAGGACCAATGTCCTCAGACCAAGCAGGAAAAGGAGCGAATGAGAGAGTATCCTTATCAATCGGTACTCAGATCTCTCATGTATGCAATGGTCTGCACAAGACCTGACATCGCTTTTGCAGTTAGCTCACAAAGCCAATTTATGGCTAATCCTGGCATTGCCCATTGGAAGGCTCTTGTTCGATTCATGAGATACATTCGAGCTACAATGGACCTGTGCATCTGCTGTGGGGAAGTCGAAAACGATAATCTCGATCGGCTCATTGGATTTTCAAATGTGCGCGGGGGAGGAGATGTAGATACTCGTAAATCCACATCTAGATATACATTCTTCTTCAACGGCGGTCCTATCTCTTGGAACAGTCGTAAGCAAACCTCTATTGCTCTTTCCTCCACAGAAGCAGAATACATTGTTGTTTCTGAAGCCATTAAAGAAGCAATTTGGTTGAAAAAATTACTGTCAGACATTAGTCTAAATCAGTACACTCTGACAATAATGTTCTGTGATAATCAGAGTGCCATTGCCTTATCGGCCAACCCTTGAGATTCAATATCACTATGTCAAGAGTAAAGTTCTCTACAGAGGTGAGCTTGACATACTGTTAGAAGCAAGATATGATCACAGATGTGTTTACCAAGGCATTGAGCATTGATGCACACAACAATTTGTGCATCGCTTAGTCTGAAGATGAAGGAATTTATGGATCCAAATTAAGGGGGGGTGTTGGATTTATTCCTCTACTCTCCTAAATCCCATGTTAATCTAGTTCCATTTGCTGCAGTTTCATATGCATTGTCGCACAGTCTGTAGAAATACTCTATTACATCAGAAGTGGCAACCGACTTGTCGAAGTAGGCCGACTTGTCGAGGAAGGCCGACTTATTGGAGATGGCCGACTTTTCGACTTCATCGACTACCGTCGAGAGCCGTCAAGACAACTGCCACAAATCGACTATCGGCAACGACATGCTCGACTCCGAATAGTCAAAGCCTTCTCACGCTCACACGTCCACTTCTTGTACTGTGCAACATTGCTAGATGATTTTATATCTCTTCAGAATGGAAGAATAACAAGACAAAAATGATGTATAGTCATTGGGTTTTACTTTTAGTTCTAGCTTTGCAACTAGTTTCGGTTTAGTTTTTTTAGCCCAAAGATGCTCTATGCTCCCATAGTAAATAAAATGTACTTTTCAGGCCTATGTATCTTTGTTACTTGAAAGACATTATTGTTTTTTTTTCTCTCCCCTCTTGTCATGGCCCTAACGGGGTTTGGACTGTTAGGGGGTGCCTTGGACATTGGGACTAGACCTATAAGAACCTCCAAGGATTCAAAGACTAGGATGCTGAACCCATTGAACAAAAGGGAAACGGATGGTGGACAAACCAACCCAACCAAAACCTAGATCAATCGGATCTAGCCCCCAAGCTATGGACCTACCAATGCTCAACAGGAAAGAGATGTCACTCCGACAGTATACTGCTACAATCACCAAAATCATGCATACCCTAGTGAGAGCCCAATGGGTATACTTATACACTCCAAGGCCCATGCACCACACGATAGTATTCACATTAATCTACAAACTACCACCACAGTTGGTTGCAAAGTAGAAGTCCTCCATATTACATAAAGGCTTTGAAGGCTAAAATCTGCATATAAGAGTTAGACCTGATTTTTACAAAAGGTTGAAGTCTAAACTAAAAGGTTGGACCTTCACAAATGCTTTGAAATGCAAATTTCACTTTGCCATCAACTTCATCAAAAACAACTTAAATGACCTTCATTTTTTTACACAAAGAGCACAAGAATTTTTTGTAAAGGTTGTTCAGTTGACATGAGAGCATTGCGGCCAAGCTACTCTATATCGTGATGTCTTTATGTTATGAGCCAGTATTGAGGCAACAAAGGAGAGAAACGAAATACTTATCCATTACTTCGTGTCAATTCCCATACAAATTTTAATTCACTCTCCTTTGTTGGATTGATCTAGCAACTTTGAGACCTTGAACTAGACATCGTGAGATTTTGACAAAAGTTGCAACAAAGTAACCACGATTATAGCTTATATTTAATGGCTATGATTCTAGGGCTCAAGAAAACCACTAGACCCTTGAGGTTGGAAGTTCCATTCCAGATTTGTTAGTGATAGGGAATTGCAACTTTGTAGCATCACTCAAAAAAATGGAGCTCTTCAACAGTGCACAAACAATATATTCATGGACCTAATGTTTTTAACAAGACTTCCATGGTGTATATATGTGTATGCACCATGCAAGTCTTGTTAAGAAAAAAATTACAAAAGTGAGTATCACTACAATATTGTACATGATGCAATACACAATGACAAGTGAGAATCTTTTTCAACAAATCGAAAAAGTAAAAAATAACAATTGAACGAAAATCACAGAAATGGTGTTTATTAGACTTATAAATGTATTCACCTGGAGTAACCACCCACAGCCATAAGGCGAAAGAATTCACCGTATGAATCTAGAAGCTTTAATGCATCTGCACATATTGTAAGGCAAGTGAGTAAACCAGAATCAAGTATGCTTAGACCTAAAAAAATGCTACCACAACAAATGTTTCCTCATTTGTAGTGATAATTGTATTTTGACTTTAACCAAGAAGTATATCCTACCGAATTCCAAAAAAAATTACTTTCAAAGAATTCACCATATAAATCTAGAAGCTTTATCCATCTACACATGTCGTAAGGCAAGTGAGTAAACCAAAATCAAGTATGCTTATACCTAGGAAACTCCTACCACCACAAAAAATGTTTCCTCATTCATACTGATAGTTCATTTTGACTTCAACCAAGAAGTATATCATACCAGATTCAAAAAACGTTACTTTCTTGACTTGGGAATGCTCTACGTTCTTTTGAAAGCATCACATTTATGAAGAATAGACCATATTGTTCTCATTCTATTGCCCTAACCACCACATGAATTATTCAGAACTAAATTGCTGGAAAGGTTGTCGAAGGCTACAAAGCTGCAAAGCAGGTTTCATTAACTACTAGGTAGCTTGCTATCAAAGCTGTAATTTACAGCTGACCATAGTGTTGGCTGTGAATTTCTGTAGGCTAGAGAGAATGCAAAGTGTACTTGTCAAATTTGCGACCTATTGAAGTGCTTTCTTGGCCCAAATCACTGGAGTGTTGGTCAAAAGCTGAAGTAAACAGTTTAGTTCGTTGGTTGACTGTTTAGGGGCAACAACGTAGTTTGTACCATTCAAAGTTACATTCACGACCCATTTGGTGTGCTTCAATCTGGTGCTTGGGATCTATTGGAACATGACGAGGAAGCCCTCTACTGGCTCGAATACTCAAGTATACAAGTTTCAGTACAATGGTAGAATCCATTCACTTCGTGGTGAGCCCAATGTGCCTCCAGGACCTTTGATCGCAGCTACCCAATAACAGATAAAGTATAGTATATAAGATTGTCGAACCCCAAAGAGATAGCTTATTCGAATAATTGCAGATAATTTTGTTCTTTATGTGCTCTATTTAACAAATCTGGTTGTCAAAGGACATTCTATTGAATTGGCAACCAGTATCACCAATTGAATTGTGTTATGAATTCGATAAACCGTTAGATAGTTGATTTAGACAGTCTCATATCGAACATATTTCAATTGATACTTGTAAGGAACCACAGACTTATCAACCAGTTCGATGTATCAAAATATGCTCCTAACAAAGTTTGTCAGACAAGGCTTTCAATTGCTGCATCAGTAAATTAGACATAGAATTTCTCACAGAAGTCTCAGAACAATTAGACAAAATCTCGATTATCAGTCCTCAACAACTGACTATTACTTACTCAAAACAAACAAGTGATCTCAAGTCTTGATTGTTCGAGTATCTAAATGTGATAATACATCTGTTGTATCTAACCACAACAACGCAATTGTTCCTTTAGGATGTGTAAGTCCAAACATCAGGGATTCAGGTTTTCAGCACCCTACTTCAGCCCTGCCCAGCCATAGGCCGATGTGAGCCATTTCGATATTTACAATTTATAATTTACAAGTCCAATGTGTTCTTATTAAATATAAGTACATGATGTGGTTTGATGTGAAGTGATGTGCTCTAAAGCTTGCCTAACCCAGGGCATAACCGTGTAGACTCACCTCATTACTCACTATTGTCTCTAGAATCATACCATTGAGCTTTGCTATGATGTGCCCAATCACGATGATATAATAGTTTTCAAGTTTTATGTGTCACCACTCTTTTGTATGGGGTGGATGATGTTGGTGCACCAAGAAGATGGAAATCCAAAAAGGATAACCTTATTGAGGAGGGGTGGAAAGCATAGGGGACATGATATCAATAGCATGGATGAGGAGCTCTAATTCCGAATCTTTAATATCTCGTGCATAATTGTTTTTCAGTCTATTAATGGCACCATGCACCAACTCAGGAGTGAAAAGGGAGAACTCAAGAGGTCTGGTTGCATCAATCATGGGAGAGTCTATATGCACTGCCTATAGGGTGGCGCATACTTTGTCCATGTCTATAGATTCTTTCAAAAGTGGAGCTCGAGGGAAGAACTCATCACACCCAAAGGCACTTGAGGAAGAGCTAAACAAGATGACTCGACTGCCTTTACTTTCCTCATGTGCATGTTTCTTTCTATGGAGTAGTCTACTGCATTGACATTTGGTATCACCCTAAAGAAGGCCCCTCAGTGATGGCATGGCAACGATCGTGGCCTACTATCACCTTCAGTGAAGGCCCCTCACTGCTCATCAGTGATGGAATGACAACAATCCTAGCCTGCCCCTTTTAGAAAGAGTTGCTCCAAACTACACCTGAGCAATGGCACCCTAGAGAGAGAGAGATAGAGAGAGAGAGAGAGAGAGGAGCTTCATGTTGTGGGGCTATAGAACATTTTAGCTCTCCAAATTGAAATAATAATCTAAAATAAAGTGGAAATCCAAAGTCGCAACTAAAAATTCAAACTAAAATATGAAATTGAACCCAAAACTAACCCTAGGGCCATATATCTTCGTCTCTAGCTACAACAAATTGAAGAAAGTTTTGATGTTCGCTGACAATCAAGCTATATGGTGTGAGGAGCGTAGTGTCTGATAGAAGCATGGTGCCCGAGGGAGAGAGAAAGAAAGAAAGAAAGCTTCATTAATGTCTTTTCCATGCCAAAAGGCATATAAGACTAGTAAATGTACATGTCAAGTATGTGGTAACCGTAGGAGCGTATGAAACGTCTCCAAGATTATAACAGAAATACAAATCTAACTGCTATGATCTGAAACTGAAAGCTGAAACTGAAAAGGATGCGATGATATATGAAACATGTGGGAGCATATATACTGCTAACTGTCACGAATACGGTATGACACTATCATCCAACCCTGTCTCGCTGATGCTATAAAAGGATGTAATACGGGATGCAGCATGAAGGACTGCTGGTGGTCGATAACGTCGTCTAGGAAGATGAGGTCTCCTCATGATAAGTCGGGTAACTCGTGCAGCAACATGAGTATGAGTGGGACACTGTCTCTGATCTCGGTGGGCATGTAAGTCTCTGGACATCCGCATCCTCATCAGATACTAAGTCTCGTCCTCTTCTCCTGGAGAAGAAAGAAGTGATCTGCAGCTGAGAAATATGACTCCGCTAGGCTGTCCGACATAGCCTGAAGAAGAACTGAAGAGAAGGTCAACGAGGTGTTTTCCTTCAGAGTCATAATAAGCACGCTTTTTCCGATGGAGTGTGCGATGGTAAGAACGTCGAGCAAAGCGAAGGAGGTGAGGTTCATGACTGCGTGCATGGGTGACAAGATGATGAAGAGAGCGACACTCGGTATCATACCATGGAGGGTGTGAAGGGCGTAGCGACGAGGGACGTGTGTGTTTGCCTTTATGGGCCTTAGATGGAAAAGCTAGAGAAGCAGCAGCATGAAGAGAGTTGCTAAGGAAAGCTGCTTGAGTCTCGAGTGTACTATCGTGCGGAAATGAATGGAGTAGGGAGGTAAGAATTTCCTGATAGACTGGTGCGTATAAAGAGCTGAATGTATACCTGGGTGCCCGGGTAAGCAGAGGATGTGAGGCTAACTGAGGGGGTGGGAGGCGGCCGATAGCGAAGGAGAGAAAGGAGTGATTAGAGAGAGTGGTGGGTGTGAAAATCAAAGATGAGAGGTATGGAGGATGGTGATCCCATGAGATAGTCCACAACACTATGTTAAAAAAAAACCACTATGAGGATGACAAGTATAACTGTCGGAATCTGGCCAGCAAGTTGGACCATTGTAAATGGCTAACTCATGTGCCTCTCCAAACTGCAACAAATGCTCACCATAGGGGGTAATAGGTCCCAAGCTGTCCTCTGAAACCCTGGTAACTCCCACCTCGTCGCTATCAAGAGCATGAATGCGGAGCTGGTCGGTGATGTCATAAAACTCGGACTGTCGTGAGGAGGTTCGAGCATTAAAATCCCCAGTGAGGAAAATATGCCCTCGCTCTGCAAATCTGATAATATCAGGTGACAAATCAAGGTATGGTGAACCTGTGCCCTCTGCAAAGGATGGTATCGAGATTTCTCTTCCGATATGGTGGCTAAGATAACCGAGAAGATAGGCGCGCTTGGTTTGGTGCCCTTTTTCAAAACGGATGCCCAAGAGAGGGCCTCTTCTTGCTGTTTCTCAATCTTGGTTTCTAGCTCCCTTAGCATATTGGTGGTGGACTCCAAAACTGCAGCTTGCTTGGTTCCGATGGATTGTTCGAGTGATGCAACTTTAGACTGCAACATATTCTTGTCGTTGAGCAGAGAGGCAACCGTTCCTTTCAGCTGAGAGAGAGAGAGAGAGAGAGAGAGAGAGAGAGAGAGAGAGAGAGGGAGGGAGGGAGGGAGGGAGGGAGGGAGGGAGGGAGAGAGAGAGAGAGAGAGAGAGAGAGAGAGAGAGAGAGAGAGAGAGAGAGAGAGAGAGAGAGAGAGAGAGAGAGAGAGTCTTTGTGTTGGTAGAGTGAGGCTACCCCCAAGCCTAAGGTATATGTTGTGTTGTGTGGTACTTTGGTTGAATAAAATTCTAGGTGATGATCTATCTTTTACATATCGACTTTAATAGTTATGACTAGGATAATACCCGAGATAACAAATGAAACATGTAATCATGAACCCTATGAATCCAACCACAAACTCTTAGACCATCAACTTCATTGTGCATGGTATGGACCAAATGCTATGATGTTGTTTAGTACTGGTGTGTTGTGCCATGATGTGATTGTGCGTTAATTGCAATTGTGTCTAGTGTCTTGTGTCTTGTGTGGTTTAATTGTCAAGAAAATTCATGTGCTTTTTGAGGTTATGTTACTTAGAAGTTAGTCTCTATACAAAACCCTAGCATCATAGTTTGGTAACACACCGAATTTTTTGCAAATATAAAACAATGTCTTTTGGTTGTCAATATTTTGAGTTTGTCATGAAATAATAACCAACACCATAAATATGTCTAGCTTGAATGTCTACATCATGAGAATTTAAGAAATCAACGAAAATGGGCATACCGTCCCCTCGTCGAAGAGCAAGAAGCACCTTCAAGAATGCCTGTGCTTGTGGACTTCTAAAAATATCTTGAAATACAAGAAGACTAGCCACATCCTTCATTAATGCACTTGCTGCTCTCTCGATTCTGTTCAGCTCAAATTCATGATAAATTCCAATATAAGTGAGAAGAACATTCGGATTATTACTAGTTGGCATATACAATGCAAACAAAAACACAACAAAAAACTCAAAGCATTTAAGCATAGATGGTGTGTTGTTTGTTGTTTGGTTGGCAGATATATGACTATTATAAAAGAAACTCCAAAATATGTTCTTGTCAAAAATTTAGCTTGTTCTCTTATTGGCACTCGATAGCTAGTTCTCTTATAGAGACCGCCAACTTTTTAAACAAAATGTCTACTAATGCAAGCAAAAAAGGTAGATGTCAAGCAAGATATTATTGTCTATTATTATTGCCACCTCAGCTAATGATATGCTATTCCTATGTTCATAATTAGCAATATACGTACGTATTAAGTGCAACGCATGCCACTTGGTGGCTAAATTCATTGTGCTTATCACAATTAATTCATAGGTACTTGCAACGTGATTGTGTATTAAATGACAAATAGGCCCAAGAGCCTCACATCAAGTAATTAATGAGGTTCGGCCATTCTTAAGTACAAAAGAACTCCAGACGTGTGAACTGAATTTGAAGAGAAACTATCAAACCTCTTCTCTCCACGTTGATTGATCCCTCTAACTGAGTTATTTGCTCATCATGCAATAGTAGAGCTTATGCTTTTCGAAATTAAATGAGAGTGCTTATCTTTCTATGATGTGATTAATTGTTGATTGAATGTTGATAGCAGAAGAATCTACAATCTAAATTTAACATGCCAATAAACTAGGAAAACTACAACCCCATGTAGATCATCATGCGATAGTAGAGCTTATGCAAGGTAAGTTTCACATCATTCTAATTGGAGATTTTGCCAACTAAGCAACAAGGAGGCTTGGTCAATATTTTTGACACGTCAAAATTATCGTGTTTTGGTGTTGGCATTGTGCTCAATAGGCCTCAGTATGCATCAATTAGTCTAGTAGTGTTTTCAAGCTATTTTGAGCAAGGGTACAATGGTGAACATGGGAAAGGAGATTTTAGGCGATTCAAGCAAGCTGGACAAGATGTCCAAGTATGCAATTTGGAAATTTAAAATGAAGAAAATTCTCATCGAGAAGGAACTGTGGGACGTTATCAGAGGGGAAGATATAAAGTTGCTTGTAGATGCCAATGTCAAGATCATGAGTGTGTTCATCTGTCTACAATTTGATTAATTGTTGATTGAATGATAATAGTAGAGGAATCTACACTCTAAATTTAACATGTCGATATAGTACAAAATAAGCAGGAAAACTAATACGGAACATAAGCAAATAACTATAAATGTTCTTATAAGAGCTACTCCTATAACAAAAATACTTGATCCAAGTCTCTAAGAGCATAGAACCTTGTTGGTATCCCAAGTACACTCCTCAACAAATTGACCCTATCACTACATCGAGAACTCAACAATAGAACATCAACAGTATTGCGGAAACTGGCCTATAAAATGCAAAGATAGATTATCCTCAATAGAAAAGAGAGTTCAACTACATTAGATTCAAGAAGGACGGCCCAAAAGATGCTAACAAGAAATAAGGGAACAACGTTTGTAACTATAATAGCAGCCATCAAGCTTAGCAATATGGACTGAGCCTTGCAATTCAGCATCACGGCCAAAATGTGAATGGACATAACATGTTGGCCCTCAAAAGAGGTATATTGAAGATGCTTTTCATATTGTCTCAAATACTTGAGAGACTTTGCTCTAAAATGGTAGAGGTAGAATGCTAGACCTTAAAGTACACAACAAATTCATTTATACAAAGAGAGGAGAGGAGAGGAGACTAATTTGCATTAGGAGAGAAATCTCCAATAGAACCCACAATGCCCTCCAAGAAGAGAGCTCCACATAAGCAATGAATATTGAGAGAGAGAGAGAGAGAGTAGCCAAACCACCAAATGACTATTGGGTTTCTAGAAGTGGAAATGAACCACCATCTAGCTAGAGAAGGTCCCCAAAGTGGTGTTACGAGCTCGTAACCAGTGCCGAACCCTAGAGAACACAGATAGGTCAGATACCACAGTCAGGGTCGTGTCCAGCGTACATGACCAACAGGGCAAGACAGTGTGAGTAGTGTGCCCCAGCACGGTCCATAGCCATGGCGGGCCTAACACAGCCTAGGGACCCTGTCAGCAGGATAGGGCCCCCAGTTGGGTCCCGACGTGCAGTCGGCCACGTCAGTGCCACGTGGCCGACACTTGGCAGTAGCATGCTACCAGTCCTCACACTGGGCTAGGAGGGGCTTACTCTATATCAGGGAGTAGGCAAGGTTGGGTGGATCAGTTAGTGTTTGCCCTACTGTGGTGTTAGGATCTATTACACTGGTATCAGAGCCATCTCCATCCTAGGGAGTTCAGGAGCAACAGTAGAGAAAGCTATCAGAAGATAGGAAAGATCTGGGAGATTCTCAGAAAGGAATAGAGGAGAAAAATCGCTGTAGGATCAGCTTTCTAATCCTCCAATTTGCTGGATTTCTCAGTAGTTTGGAAGCATATCTTTTACAATAGCTTCAGCGCTGAAAAATCAGTTTCCCTCTCTGATTTTCGAGTGTAGATCACTATGATCTGAGCGGAAATTCAAGAGGAAGGGAAGAGCAGGTCCATCGCTGTATAGTCAGCCCTCAAATCTGAGTTTCGTATGAAGTTCTGAGTAGATTAGAAGGAGTTCTGATCTGAAATATTGTAGCAGGGCCAGCGCTGGACAGTAGGGTAGAAATCTCAGAATTTAACCCTGTTTTTCAGAAGTTTTTCAGGAGTCTGAGTTTCAGACTTGCTTGCTACAGACCAGCGACCTACAGGCTGAGAGTAAATCAGAGAATCAAGGTGATTTCAGAGCTGTAAATTGGACAAATCGGGCCAGACAGGTTGCTGACCAACCAGCGAGGGCAGGGACTTCAAAAATTCCGGATTTCTTTTTGTAAACTTCCGGTTTTTACTCGGTTTGTTGGAGCCCCACACCTCAAATCAGATCAGTCAGCTACTCAACTCAAGAACCGGGAAATTTGGCACCGTTTTGAAGCTTCAAACTGGCATTTTCCGGGACAGCAGGTCTGAAATCTTGGGGAAAAGAGCTGAAAGGGTTCCTCTTCATAATCTCTTTGGAAGTACAGTCCTCAGAAACAGCTAAGTCATCTTTCCTTTCCCTTGTACAGTTGTAAATTAGTCTTTTAGACTTTTTTCCTTCAGAAGTTAAGGTAGCTCTCTTTCAGTTTCGAAGATGACCACTCCTCAGGGACCTGATCAACCCCAGGAGAGAGGCTTCGACGAACTTGAATCAAAAGCCTTGGCTTACAGAAAAGGGAAGGAACCCATGGAAGTAGAAGAACAGGAACAGTTCGCCGAAGAACTCGACGAACTGGTTACCAAGGAGCAGTTCCTCCAATTGGTAACAGAAGTGGATGAACTGAAGCTGGCATTAGCCAATTTCAAGTCCAGTGTGGACGACTCGTTCGCTGAACTCAAAAACTTGATTTTGAGCTCCGCGAAAGGAAGCCTTCCCTCCACTTCTCAGTTATCCCCTTCTCCACTTCCATCAGTTTCGGGTGAGACTTTACGGTCTCACCCCAGTGTTTTTAAAGATTTAAAGCCTCCTACTTTTAATGGGGAAGAGAAGGATAGAAATGCAGATATTCTACAAACCTTCCTCAGCAAATGGAAGAACATTCATGCTCTTAAACAGACCCCTGACCATTTGCAAGCAATTGAGGCCAGTCTTTCTTTAGGGCCTATGGCCTATAAGTGGTGGTTAAATCTCCAGGAGACTGGGCAGACTCCCCGGTCATGGAAAGCTTTTGAAGAAGCTTTCCTAAGAGAATTTCTACCAGAGAATGAACTTGATAGAGCCTGGGAAGCCTGGGAAAGAACAGTAATGGACAAGTCCCTCATCCAATATATCTCGCAGTATCGAGAGGCAATTTTAAAGATTAAAAATATGGATGACTATCAAAAAATCAGGGGATTTGTCCGTGGCCTCAAAGATGAATATAAAGTAGAGGTCCAGAGAAACTCGCCTACTACCCTTGAGCAAGCTCTCAGATATGCTCAAATCTATGATGATTCAGTGGGTAGGAAGAGAGCGAGACAGCAACCACTTTCTGAGCAGCTTCCTCAGAAAGACTTTCAATTTAAAAAGAAATTTTTAAAAAGAAAGAAAGAAGATAAATTTAAAGGTGAAGCTCCTCAGAAACGCCCTTCACACATACAGCCCTTAAAACCAGATGATTTTGAGAAAGCCAAACAAGAACGTTTGTGCTTTGTGTGTATGGGCAAGGGACACACAGTCAGACAGTGTCCCAAGGGGCCTTTCACTAAAAAAGATAAAAAACAAGTTCATCTTGTTCAGACTGTATGTTTCCCCAGTGACTCGGCAGCTTCCGAGATCAAAGTGTATCATGAAGATCATGAACACTGTTGCCAGCTGACCTCTGCAATGCTAGCGAGACCCTTCAGCTTTGGGCCGCATGACCTAGTACGTATGCATGGGAAAGTTGGTAACCAGTCAGTAAGAGTCATGGTTGATGATGGTAGAGACTTTAAGAACATATAAGACCTTTGATAGTGGTTTGAATTGATCATGCTGGAATCGCAATCTTACAGTACCTTTACCTTCAATAGTGTGCCAAATCCCTCTCACTTATTAACTAGGGTTAGGGTTGCCTCGGGATCCGCAAAATTTCCAACATAGCTAAACAATCAGCAGCTATTCTGCATTGACAATTAACCACATGTGCTTTACACCCGAATTCGAGCAGCATCTTTGTATCAATGGTTAGCCCATATGGTTCGAATATGTCACCCCACACCTCACAAGGCACAAAACGTGCTTTCACCAATAATTTCATCAACCACACCCTGGTTAAAAAGCTTAAACTACCAGAAGTACCTAGTCAGCATAGGTACATAGTTTCATTAGCTAAGGGTGAAGATAAAAAAATATGGGAAACTATGGTAAGTAAGTTAAATCTTGGTATTCAGGGGTACCAAGATCAAATAAACTTTCAGATAATGCACCTGGATCGAACAGACATTGTTCTTGGGAGAGATTGGCTCTACAGTTTAGGACCTTCCCTCCACAGAAACTATCAGGAGAACACCCTCAGCTTTCAGTATAAAGGCCGAGAGATCCAGTTGCATGGGGAGCATGATGTTCCCAACAGCCCTATGGTCTGCAGTTCAGAGCTCTGTCAGCTAATCGGAGACGAAGACCATCAGGTATTCTTATGTGACTTTCAGTTTATTCCTGAAGTTTCTATTTCCAGTTCTATTCAGCAAAAAATCAGTAAATTAGAAACTTTATTGTCTAAATTTAAAGATGTTTTTCCTGAAGATTTGCCACATGGTTTACCACCTAGCAGAGAGGTAGATCATGTAATAAACCTAGTACCAGGTACAGCACCTGTTTCTAAACCTCCGTATCGGGTCAGCCGAACAGAGGATGAAGAAATAACTAGGCAGTTAACAGACTATCTTGGGAAAGGCCAAATTCAGACCAGTAGTTCACCATGGGCCTCACCAGTCCTATTGGTGAAAAAGAAAGAGGGGTCTATGCGTCTTTGCGTAGATTACAGAGCCCTCAATAAAGTCACAATTAAGAATAAATACCCTATGCCTCGGGCAGACGAGTTGTTTGATCAACTCGACGGGGCTAAGTTTTTCAGTAAAATAGACCTTAGATCGGGATATCATCAAGTCCGTATAAAATCGGAAGATGTCTCGAAAACAGCTTTTAGGACTCGTCACGGTCATTATGAATTTAAGGTGATGCCATTTGGGCTCACAAATGCTACAGCTACCTTTATGACCTTGATGAACAGTGTCCTCAGACCATACTTGGGTAAGTTTGTGGTCGTATTTTTAGATGACATCCTCGTCTACAGCAAAACGAGGAAGGAGCATCTAAAACACCTCAGAAAGGTGTTTCGACTGCTCAGAAAGCATAAGCTTTATGCTAAACAATCCAAGTGTGAATTCTTCGTTGAAGAAGTAGCATATTTGGGTCACATTATCTCTTCAGATGGGATTAAGATGGACCCAAATAAGGTTAAAGCCATACTCAGTTGGCTGAGACCTCAGAATATTTTGGAACTTCAAATCCTTCTTGGTCTCGCGGGATATTACAGACGATTTGTCAAGGAATATGCTCAGATAGCAGTCCCTATGACAAATCTTCTTAAGGGGAAGGGAAAGGAGTTCATTTGGGAGTCTGCACAACAGGAGAGCTTTGATGCTCTCAAAACAGCCTTAGCTACAGCACCAGTCTTAAAAGTCGTCGACCCCAATCAGCCATTTGTGGTCGAAACAGATGCTAGCGACTTTGCAGTAGGCGCTGTGCTAACTCAGGGTGGACGACCAGTTGCGTTCGAGAGTAAAAAACTCGAGCCAGCTCAGACTAGGTACAGTGCCTATGAAAAGGAACTCTTTTCTATAGTCCATGCCCTTAAGACTTGGAGGCATTATTTGTATGGTGCCAACTTTGAGGTCCTGACAGACCATGAGAGTCTCAGATACCTTTGCAATCAACCTGAGCTTAGAGGTCGGAAAGCTCGTTGGGCAGAGTTGATGCAAGAGTTTGACATGTCTATCAGATATAGGCGTGGAAAATTCAATACAGTAGCAGATGCCCTTAGCAGAATGCCTATGATAAACGAGCTGAGTTTTACTCAGATTCGTAATGAGTTACTCGAGTCCTTGAGAGGGAAATGCCAGCATGATGCATTCTTCTCTATTATCTGGAACTCAGTCCAGAACAGACAGTTACAGACTCCAGAACCAGTTCCCGGGGCTGGTGCCAGTTCATCCAAGAATACGGCAGCTTCCGTTGAGGATGATGATGAGTCCGAGTATACGTCGTCAGATGACGTTGAGGATTCTGAGCCTGTATTACCCAAGCAAACCCCAGTGGTTGAGGGTCAGTTGACTCAAGGATTCAAATGGAAACAGTATTCCATTCAGGATGAGTACTTGCTCTATAGAGATAGAGTATGTGTCCCCAATTCAGAGGATTATAGGCAGCAGGTCCTATATGAATGTCATGACAATCCTAGCGCGGGACACCCAGGCATACAGAAGACCTATGAGCTTCTTCGTAGGCAATTTTTCTGGCCCAGTATGAAAAAGGACGTCCACCAGTATGTAACCAGTTGCCAGAAATGTCAAGTAAATAAAGCAGAGCGTTTAAAGGCAGGAGGGTTGTTGCATCCCTTAGAAATACCAGCTGGTAAATGGGAGAGTATCTCCATGGATTTTATAGTAGGCCTGCCTAAAACCCAAAAGGGTAATGACGCTATATGGGTCACAGTTGACCGTCTGACCAAAATGGCTCATTTTATTCCGACCAAAACAACCGTTAGAGCTCCAGAGTTAGCGAGGTTGTTTGTAGACGGGCTATTTAAATTGTACGGTCTACCTTCCGGCATAGTCAGCGACCGGGACAGTAAGTTTACTGGAAATTTTTGGAAGGCAGTATTCCATCATCTCCATACTAAACTTAATATGAGTACCACCGACCATCCACAGACGGACGGTCAAACAGAAAGGGTAAATCAAGTGCTGGAGGATATGCTTCGTGCATACGTCAGCAAGAGGCAGACTAATTGGGAGGAGTATCTCTCAATATTAGAGTTTGCTTACAACAGTACCAAACATTCAGCTACGGGATACAGCCCATTTATGCTGATGTACGGTTTTCAGCCACGCTCACCCACAGCTGTAGGGTTTAAACAAGAAAAAGTTGAAGCAGCCAGAAACTTTTTAGAAGACCTAAACCAGATGATAGAACATGCTAAGCGTAGCATTAGACAATCCCAGGATCGAGCCAGGCATTATGCAGATCCACACAGACGGGATGTGCAGTTCTCCACTGGTGAGAAAGTCTACTTGAGAGTCCCAGTTGACTCTACAACCCTCAAATCAGGAGTGTGTGCTAAGTTGTCTCCAAGGTATTGTGGTCCCTTTACCATCAGTAGGAGACTAGGCGAGGTCACCTATGAACTAGAACTCCCACACAGCAGTAAGGTTTTTCCAGTTTTTCATGTAAGTCAGTTACGAAAAGCCTTAACCAGATCAGATAATCTGGTAGGGGACAGTGTTCTAGTTCTCCCATTGGATCCTCAACAACCTCCACATGAACCAGAGGAAATTCTTGATAGTAGAGAGACGCAGACTCGTCATACTCTATACCGAGAATATCTGGTTAGGTGGAATGATCAGCCTGTTGAGAATGCCACTTGGGAAAGAGGCAGCGTCCTTCGCAAGATTTTTCCAGACTTTGTCTTAGAGGACCAAGACGGTTCTTAAGGGGGAGGGAGTGTTACGAGCTCGTAACCAGTGCCGAACCCTAGAGAACACAGATAGGTCAGATACCACAGTCAGGGTCGTGTCCAGCGTACATGACCAACAGGGCAAGACAGTGTGAGTAGTGTGCCCCAGCACGGTCCATAGCCATGGCGGGCCTAACACAGCCTAGGGACCCTGTCAGCAGGATAGGGCCCCCAGTTGGGTCCCGACGTGCAGTCGGCCACGTCAGTGCCACGTGGCCGACACTTGGCAGTAGCATGCTACCAGTCCTCACACTGGGCTAGGAGGGGCTTACTCTATATCAGGGAGTAGGCAAGGTTGGGTGGATCAGTTAGTGTTTGCCCTACTGTGGTGTTAGGATCTATTACAAGTGGTGTGCCCCTACTAGACCCAATTCAGCCTCAAGGCATTTAAAAATACCCATTGCCCCACAAGAGTGTATTGAGATGCTTTCAAAAGATGCTATTGACATTAGTGTTTCAATCAGTCAAACTTAGGCGATCCATGCAAGCGAAAAAATGAAACATGGAACACACAACCACATTGTTCATCATAAATCTAGCTATTTGTTGCAATAAATTGAGCTATTTAGAGCCATAACAAGCAACAACTGAACAAGATGTCTTATGATGTTGAGTACATGGCAAATCAAGTATACAATTAATATCTTGTCAAGGTCAAGGAGGAGTTGGCCAAACGTTGTGACTTGCCAATCGAAGGAAGACAACAGTATTTGTTGCATAAGCAAAATGTACAAACTATGATACAATCATGGAACTATTATTTCAGATTTGGCCAATAAAAGCAAGTAATCATACATTGCAAAGTCTTTTAGAATGTGTTATTACCCCCAATAAGAGAAGAACTTCCCTTGGTATCGATCTTAAGATTGTAATTATTATTAAAGGAAATACATGATTGATTATAACCGGATTCTCTTGATATAAAGGAGGCAAGACGGAAGGGCAATAATCAAAAGATGGTGTATTACACCTTGGATCATTTTCATACTACTAGTTGTATCACACAATACACTTTTGTTTATTGTTAGTCAATAAGTATTATCCCTCACAAACTCTCACCTTCTGGTATCCACTCTTCAAATCAATCTTACTATGAGCAATAACATCATGACGAGCATCCAACAAATCATCAATAGGTGGCATAGGATATCACTGCTTAACAACAATTTTGTTCAAGCCTTGATAATCGTGAAGACTCCAAGCATAGCTTCAGATTAAAGTGAATCTAAATGAACTCCTCTAAGAAGATGAAAAAAAATGCCACTATTTTCAAGTGCTAGTGTTTCAAGGTGGAAAATGCTAAATTAGTAGCTTAAATAATGAAGGGAAAAAAATGTGTTCGGTACATGGTAGAATTCTACCTGACAAATCAAATCATGAGCATAGGCCAAACTAGCAATTAAACAGCATCTGCATCTGTGACAAAATGTTGAGACTTGACCGTATTGTTCTTCTCTAGTAGTTTTGAGGTGTTTCCAGTGATGGAGGTATCGATACGTCCATTCTTTTTTGCATTGCATGACTATAAAAAGTGACATAAAACCACAGACACGAACTCCCAGCTTGACTTAGGCTTCTGAAGATGTAAAACCATTTCTCAGACTCTTACCGGGTTATAAGCTTTTCTTTTGGCCAGGTATAACAAATGGTTTTGCTTGTTGTCCTGAACTCTGTCATCTTTAGTTGCAAATTTGAAGGGTTCGTCTGTTTAGCTTATCAAATAGTGCTTATCAGTGCATTTTCAACACTAGGACGGGCATGGGCATGTCTTATAAAGTACTTTTTTTAAAGCAGGACGAATGCGAAGCCAATATGGTTCTCATCAAAGACACAATAAGCCAGGAGGAACACGTTTCCAGAATTATTATTACCCAACACGAGGATCCGCAGAGAATCCAAGAGATGCAGATACGGGTGGTGTCCTTTGCAACGACTTTCTACCACTGTGGCTGCGCCTGTGTTTCAGCTTCTTCAGTAAAGAGAAGGGCATTCCATAAGAGTGGGCATTGCCTGTGTAGGAGGTGACAGGCTGAGAGCAAGCACAGAGCCACAATGTGCCTCCTCTTGCGAAGCTCCACTGCTGCCTGGAGGCTGAGCTCTCATGGTAAGCTGGAACCCCAACACAATAAGCAGCACCAAACTGCATGATTTTGGAGCTTGATTAATCACAAAGCTCCAGACCCAAAACTCGATCGATCGCCAGTTTTTCGCAGCATCAGCTAACGATCCACCGAAGCCTGTCTCTCTCTCTCTCTCTCTCTCTCTCTCTCTCTCTCTCTCTCTCTCGCACCCCCTTTTATCTCCTAAGCCGAAAAAATCCTGCCCTTATACAAAACGGGAAAAAGTTCCCATATGAAAGGCATTAAAAAAAGAACTCTCCATGTAATGTATAAAACTTTAAAATGATTATGGGTTAAAAGAACACGTGTCAATCACATGGACTTCAGCGAAAAAGTTGGGCAATTTTGTGTGAATAGCAAAACTTAAATTTAAAAACGTGTGGTTGCAATTGAGTCCAGGCCAAAGTTGCTAGATGCAAGGGCCTTAGCGCAGCGGGGAGGGGGTCACTTAAAATCAAGGGTTCTAACGTGCATATGTTTTGGGTACCAACACAAATACCAACTCAACTCCTTTGTCACACATGAACCTCTTGGGTTGGGCACAATGATTGTTAGCCATGTGGTGACCATGTGATGAACATTGTTGGTCTAAGATTTGCAATTGAGAACGTAGGTAGTTTGTTTTGGCAGAGCTACAAGTACGATGTAAGTTATGGTTTGGGGCACACATCTATAAGAACATAGACGATCGCTTCATAGGGTTGAGCACACCGAGGCCTAAAATAACCTTTCCAAAGATAATCTAAATCTTGAATTTTTTGTAAGATTGTTGCTTTCAAAATCTTACTTCAAATTTTTGACTATGACAATCCTTTAAGTAGTAGATTTTGCCAATAAATATTGTATCTTGGGAGGGCATTATGTTCATAATGGCTCGAGAAGACTACTTGGGCAAAAACATTATGTGCATAAAAGTTTGGGCATGAAAAAATGATAAAAGACTTTCCAATGTTTATGCTAGTTAAAATCCTTGGGCATGAGTTTTTTGCCCATTACCGAGAGTGAGCCCAGGGCTTTAGACACCTTCAGCCCCTATCCTCAAACAAGGGGTCTAATGGGTGTAAAACCTTTGTGGAAAAACAAAAATATCCTATACAAAAGGTTAAGAGGATGATCAGCTTACATGCCTATGAATCTTAGTGTATATGATACATTTGATTTATTAGACATTAAAGTCTGAACAAAGAATCTACATATACTAGCAAACTTAACGTTCACAGTTTAAAGTCCTCTTTTGTTGACCATAAAATTGCTATATAAGGGCCTTTTCAGACTACACTGCCAAACAAGTCCCAAATTCAAAATGAAGTTCTCTAATTGGTCCAAGGAGAAAAATGGGACTCCTCTCTTTTCAGGCTTGCTCTAAGTGGCAGGTGAGGTGGCATGGGATGCTTGCCATGTAGGGGCAAGTCAAGCCCATTGATAACAAAAATGGATCAATGATATTCATGACCAATCGAATTGCAGCCCTCCATTTAGCACTTACTAGCCATGTCTAAAAGGGGGGTGGTCCGTTGCCCATCAGCTCACTTGCCAAGGTTCAAAAAATAAGTGGCAAGTCAAAGAGCCAAGCAAAGGGACCTACCACTACTCTAAATAGCCCTAAGAATACTAGTATCAATTTTATGAAAGTCAACATCCTTGACATTTCTAGAGAACCATTTTTTGGAAAAAGATGGTCGTCTTTTTCTCATACTATGATGGTTTTCCAAAGCACTACTATACACTCACTTATGCAAGTCAATGAATCTTCACACTTTCAATGAGTTTGAAAGGTACTTAGAATTTCATGTGTATGTTCTATTCAAGAGCTTAGAGATGTGGATTTTGCTTATGAGATAATAGGACTTACCATGAAACTTTTATGTGGCGAGTATACTTAATGATCATTAATTGGATCATGCCCAATTTAATAAGTGTGTTCAACAGGATTGTGGATTACTTAGAGAACGGAGATTACGAGGTGTTCTTTAGTGTTGAATAAGATTGTCAATGTAGGAGTCTTAGACTGCCATGAAAGAGAGATTGCAGAAACGATTAAGCGTCTAAGACAGCCATGCAATCCTCTAATGCTGATAATTTGATATGAAGAGAATGTAGAAATAATTTAGGTATCAGAGACAGCCATACATTTTTCTTTATATTAATATTTGTGTAAGAGGAGTGAGGGTTAATTTCATTCAACAAGAATGCAAAAATGATGTAGAATAGTAGCGAATCTGTATAATAAAGTTGTAGTAACAATGATCAGACCACAATACAATTGCGTTGATAAGCGCATGATCCTACTCACAGATTCAAAAACACGAAATCTTATGAAACAGAACAATATCCTAAAAATGGGTACTTATTTTAAGATTTTTTTATTTTTGCCAAAAACATACTCTTTTATGAAGAAATTTCCAAAAACCACAAATATCTTTTTGCGAACAATATGTTTTTTAGCAAAAAAATACTTTTTAAAATGTTAAAAAAAAAAGAATTTTTAATAAAATCATTAAAAATCAAAGATATTAATAAGAAGCAAAATACTTCAAACACACTTGAAAGACGACACCCACCAGGTCCCCGTACACTATTTAAGGTCCACCAACAAAGCATTAAGCACCTTTGCCATTTCATTTGCTCTTGTTGCGCGCTCTGGCTCCTTGTTTTTGCTATCTCATCATTCTATTGGTGAAAGCATAACATCACAAGATTGCTAATCTCAAGACACGCTAACGGACGACGACATCTCGCAATACCAGTAAGGTAAGCAAATTAGAATTCCAATTTCGTTGTATAGAAGGCACTAACCCATGCTAAGCATAGGTTCATTACAATCTCTGTCTTAGCAAAGTTTGCTCTGGACCTATGCTCAGCATAAGTCGGGAGAGGTTTGCTCTCAACTTATGCTGAGCATAGGTCGAGAGCGGACCTATGCTCAGCATAAGTCCGCTCTCGACTTATGTTCGGCATAGGTTTGAGCATAGGTTTGCTCTCGACTTATGCTGAGCATAGGTCGAGAGCGAACCTATGCTCAGCATAGGTCGGCTCTCTACTTATGCTGAGCATAGGTCGAGAGCGGATCTATGTTGAGCATAGGTCGATAGCGAACCTATGCCATTTGCTCTGCTCGACGTTCTTACCATCGCACACTCCGTCGGAAAACTATGCAAGGCATCCCCTCAAAGAATGTTGTTGTGAGTGTCCTTTCAAGAGTTGCTGACAGACGACTTTGTCTTGTTGAGATGGGAAAAGAATTTCAAAGGTGACTTTTTTTTTTTTTAAATTTTGACTCATATGCAAAATCTTAAATCTAATAATTGTATTTTTTTTCACAGACATGAGCTTTTCATGAAAGTGCAAGAGGCTGAGCCTAAACTGCAAGGATTGGGAGGAATGCCAAAGGCTGTATCCAAACAGCTCAAAAGATGAGGAGCTTCAAAGGTTTCTTATTCTATTCAGGGATATAGTAAGGCTCTCTAACAAATTTTTATTTTAAATTACCAATTTGCAAACATTGTTTATGCTAAGCATGGGTGTTTATTCTTAACTATTTCTTAAATAGTTATTTTTGACATCATTATTCAACTTTTAAGTACAAGTTTAGCATTTGAGTTTTTTAAATTGTTATTTTTGTCATCATTATTCAACTTTTAAGTACAAGTTTATCATTTGAAAGACCCATGCTTAGCATAAGTGTATTTCTAATATCTTAACGTCTCTTGTAGTTAAATTATGGTTTTAAGATTATAATCCATGCTTAGCATAAGTGTATTTCTATTATCATTTATTTTCTTTTATATTTTTGTTTTTTAGATTAACATTCATGCTTAGCATGAGTTCATGTCACTAGTAACAAACTTAACATTTGAATGTCATGCTTAGCATAAGCGTATTTCTATTTTTCACAGAGTTCTAAAAATAAAAAGAGTGAGCGGCTTCTAGAACAATTTAGAACCCACCTTCAAAAAGCTGAGGCCGAGAAAAAATACAAAGAATCACAACAGACTAGAGACTTAAACATTGATGATGATCCCAAAGAAACATTCATTTCCAAGTCTGTTGATGGTCCTCCATGTTTTTATACAATACAACAAGGTGATGCAAGAGAAATAACCAAGTTTGTAAAAAGAAAACCTTACACTTTTTGCATCGCGGATATTCCGTACGAGTTTAAACTTGCGCGGTCATTGAATGATGATTGCCCGTATAAATACACTAAAGTGAAAGAGGTCGTTGCTTAACCTCTTAGCCCTAAATTTTAAACCCTAAATTGAAAACCATAAATTCAAAATCCAAAGTCTTACATCCTAAACCCTAAACCCTAAATCCTAAATTCTAAACCCTAAATCATAAATCTTGAACCCTAAACGCTAAATCCTAAACAATAAATGCTAAACCCTAGGCCCTTACCCCTAAATTTTAAATCGTAAACCCTCAACCCTAAATCCTAATCTAAACCCCAAACCCCTAGCCCTAAACCCTAAATCCTTCTCCCTTGGCCCTTAGCCTTTGTTCATTTGTCCTTCGCCATTGGCCTTCATCTTTAGCCCGAGAATCTTTTATGGGGGAGAGGGGAAATATTTTATAGGCCGACCTCTCAATGTACATGAAATGCACATATATATGGGAGGATACACCCTCCCCATACAAAAAGAAACTTACAATCACAAAGTGTGTCAAAAGAGGATGTGTGGATGCACACCCCCATACATCCTCTCACCTCATGCATATGCACAAATTGTTGTATATATTATGATATATATGTTAAAGGTGTGTGGGAGGTGTCCACCCGCCATGATGGATGGAGCCTCCCATATTATAAATAAATAAAAAACAAAAAAATAAAAAGAAGAGAAAAAACGATTTTTTTTGAAAAAAAAATTCGCCCTTTTTTTTTTCCGAGAGGCTCCACCCGTTGCGGGTGGAGCTGCCACATCCTAAAAATAGTCCAAAACTTTTAAAAAAGTCCAAAATTAATTGAGACAATGTTCAAAGTAATCTCATGTGTCATGTGTGCCCATAAGATACAAGGGTTTTGGACTCCACACATACAAACACCTTCGTAGTGTCATGCAATTACAATTTCAACCAACCCCTTATTGGCATGTGGCATCTGATATTGCTACCTATTTATGTTGTTATTTTCAATGTGCAGTCGTTGTCTACTAATCTATGCTCATAGATTTTTACATCATTGTTATTTTCAAGGTATTGATGCCTTCCTCTAGTCAAAGATTACAAGAGGCTCTAAAAAAATATGTTAAAATACAAACGCAGAGAGAGAGAGAGAGAGAGAGAGAGAGAGAGAGAGAGAGAGAGAGAGAGAGAGAGAGAGAGAGAGAGAGAGAGAGAGAGAGAGAAGAGGATTGAAATTTTATATTGTACCAAATTTACATCGCCAACCATTGAAAATTTTCCAAGTGTCGTCTTCAACACATGGCTAACATCCAAATGGTCAAAAATAGAAGTATCGTTCTTTTGAGCACATTAGCACACCATAGCATCTTTTGCTAGATGTACTATAGCACCAACCATGTTTTAAATTTATAATAGAAATTTTAATGTAATTGATCGAGGTGGATGGAAGTTGTAATTTTGTCCGCAACGGTCATTATAGCGTTCATGTTTGGAGTCTTCAGCTCCTTGGCAAGGCCTAATTAAGGATGCATATATTGTATTTAATGTTAAAAATACATAAATAGAACTCAACGACATTGTTGACACACATTTGCAAACAAATTTACAAGGTCCACTCATACCAAAAGGAAACCTCTTGTGGCCTATGCTCCTATTCTTCTATGTATATGAGAATTTGTGTATATCTATTTGTGGGAGATTTCTAGCGCTTGTGTCATTTCGCATATTTGCATTTCTCATTTTGAGTGAAAATGTTCAACAAGTTAGATGACATATTCTCACATGTCATCGAACACATGTTGCAAATCTACTAGGCCAAGCTTGAAATTTCATTCTCTCTCTCTCTCTCTCTCTCTCTCTCTCTCTCTCTCTCTCTCTCTCTCTCTCTCTCTCTCTCTCTCTCTCTCTCTCTCTCTCTCTTCTTGTCACATGTATAATGCTAGAAGACATACTTTGCACTGTGTTCCCATTCCTACCATCCAACAACCAATGTAGCTTACAATTCTCATTGCAAAGTCTTGAATCAAGGCTTGTTGATAACACTACTATAATTCTGGTCAATCAAGCTAAATATGCCATGTTTCAACCATTCAAGGCAAGAAGTTAGTGAGAGTTAAGTTGTTTCATTAAGCTTTGCCCATTTTATTATGATGACATTAATTTGATGAGATGTTCTCACATGTGCATATATTACATATATCTAGGTTTAAAATGGACATGAAGGTAGGAGGTCACTATAATATAGAGCACTTTCAAGGATTGAGAAATAAATGTTGGATGCCATCTAGAGATTATTTCAAGGACAAAATCAAGTTCACTGAGCGGAAACTCGATTCAATTGGAAAATCATGGAGAGAAGAGATTACATTTTTTTGCCATAATGTATTTGAATATGATGGCTAAGTTGGCATTAAGTAATATTGTGACTTTTGCATAGGTTGAGTGCATAAATGAAATAATCTCATTAATTACATGGTACAACTTAGATTTAGCAATCCTGGTGATATCACAACTGATCTTACTACTAGAACAAGCACTTTGTTCAATGACGCCAATAGCCTTCGGAGGTCTATTGCCGGATTGGAAAATCAAACGAATATATACAAATGGTTGATGAATTATTAGGGTGAGCCAAAGATAAGTCTTACAGCTTGATTTTTGTTTTGAATAGAGAAGATTGATGGTGTGAAGACATTAATTTCTTTGCAAGTAGCAACATAAAATAAGTTTAGGCATTAACTCCTATGCACCAAAGACATTTAAATTCTAAATATTTGGCATCATAAATAGGTCTATTCAAGTTTTACGCAATAAATATATTTTTTTTGATATTTTTTGACAACTTCAATCCATGTGCAACAAGTGACTAGAAGCACATAAGTTTGAGATTTTGTATTGACGGTTATGTAATATACCTATGCACCTCACTCGAACTTCATATTCCCGAATATGGATGACTTTTGTTAAGATTAATGCTCTACAAGTTGTATAGGAAAAAGATTTTTTTGTATTATAATCAATTTCTTCTATGAAAGCAAATATATATAGAAACCATCACGTACCAACCAATGCAACCAATGCCAATACTATTGTAATGGATGTCATCTTTGTCACTAATGCAAAAGTCTTATCATAACTTAGCCCTTCCTATTACACTTAACATGTTACAACCATCCTTGTCTTATGCTTGTGTATGCCTCCATCTACCTAATGTTTGATCCTATAGATCCATTTAAACCCAACGAGATGTTTTTCTCGTGTCTATTCTACAAGATCCCACTTCCTATTCTTGAGGATAGTCATCTTCTTCTTGCATGGCTTGATGGCAAACTTTTTTTCTTTGTTGCTTTAAAAAAAATCGTGTGAAAAAGGACATGGTACAAAAAGGTCACATTTATATTGCCCAATGGAAGCATGACTAAAACTATGCCCTTGCCCTTGACTTTATTTGTTGAATTGTCAAACATCGACTCTTGTTCATCACTTAACTCTTCAAAGAAACTAAACCAATCCTTGTGAGGAGTCACATGTTTAAAAGCTCCAGAGTCAATGTATCAACCACCATATTTGGTTTGTGTAGCCAATGCACCAAAGAAAATCTCAATTTGTCTACAAAATATGTGCCCTACTTTTCTAGAAGCTACTCTCAACAACTCTTAGAAGGATGCTTAGAATATACTTTGTTCACTATGATTGTCATCCTCATAATGATAGCTCTTCAACAATACCAATTACAATTTGAAAATATATGAATTCAACATCAAGTCTTGCACTTTCTAGATTGGGATGCTTATTTAAGAATCTGACTTAACTCTGATACCATGTTGAAACTTGTAAATCATACTATCTAGCATCACAACTACGATAGATGAAACTAAACACATGAATTGCATAACAAAAATCATATACATACAAAAAAAAATTAAAAAAGCTAACAAACTCCAAAGCTTAAGTTCCTTGACAAGAGAGATGGATTGCAACACATGAATAATCAATCAGTGAGAAAGTGTGCAAACCCAACATGACTCCAACAATTTTGAAAGCCACATATTGGACTTGCCATATGGGTATGCATTGGAATGTCTCCTACTAGATTTAAATTGGACTGTGTCCTACTTGCTCTACTTGTTAAATATGCATGAGAAAAAGACAATGTATACGTTAAATACCCTCATGGCATACGCACAACTTACAAATTACAAATATACAAGGCCAAAAGGAATAAAATAGGAATCCATTTCAATATTGACATTAAACTTTGTAATTATGATGGTAGTTCCAAGATAGTTATGATGAAGAGAGCAAAAAAGAGCTTGATAGTTATCATCATTATCATTCACTTGCATGTATATCTTGGTGAAATTGCTTCCTAGATATTTGAAAAACAAAAAAACTGCATTTGAAAACAAGATCAACTTTCAAAAATAGGGCCTAAGCATTTTGCAAGTAAATTTTTTGTGAGTTGTGAGTTTCTTTTTTGTCATCATTTAACAAAAAAGATAGCATATGATGTGCCACCTTTTTTATGCTACTATTTCAATGTTAATTATTAAGAATGTGATTTGGTACATAGTTAAAAATCATACAAAGTCAAAATAATTTCAAATTAGTTTTTTCTATGTAGCCTCCAGAGATAGCACGTTGGCATGCTAATCATTTCGCCAAAAAAAAAAAATTTCTTACGAGATGCTGAGCATGCCAATGTGCTATCTTTGAAGGCTGCATAAAAAAAATCTCTCATTTCATATAGCCAACAGCGTGCTATCTATAAAGGCTGCAAATTTTTTCTTTAGTTGTTTTACTTAGCACGTCGGCTCACTATGTTTGGGAATTGAAACGAATATTTTGAAATAATATTTTTACTCAAAATCTGGTTCTCAAATGCATCAAATAGCCTTTCTATTTTATAATTTACTCGGCTAGCACACCAGCATGCTAGCCGAATCAGGTCCAAAAGGAAATTTATTTTTTCAAAATGTTCTTCAAAAAAACTCCATTTTGTAATAAAAAATTTGTAGGCTAGCACGCGGACATGCTAACTTTTACAACTTTAGGAACGATTTTTTTTTTTAAATGAAAGTAAACCTATATTTATAGAGTAAGAAAGTATTTTGTGATACATCAAACCACTATTCTTGTTATAGAGTAACAAAGTATGCATCAAACCACAATTCTTGTTATTAGAAAATCATTTAGTGGCATAAAAAGAATAGCGCACCATGTGCTACCATTTTGTTGGATCATGGGTAAAAAAACTCGCAAAAAATTTGCTTGCAAAATGTCAAAACCGCCAAAAATACCAAGTTCATTCCAAATATCAACTTCAAAAAAGAGCCTTATGCTCTTTTATTTAACCAGAAGTCCTCATTTGAAACAAATAATCCATAACAGCAATATTCCCTTGGCCATTTTTTTGAAACAAAGCCAAAGCAAAGATGGAAAATAAAATGTTTGAAGCAAAAACAATGCACGATATAAGAACTTTGATAGGATCAAGATACAAACAATCACTAGACTTGGCTTATAAACATGCTTGCAAGCTATGCAGTCTGATAAATTTTAGTACATCATACTTCATAAGAATTGCAAAAATGTCTATGATTGACCACCATTTGATAACAATGCATTAGCAACTAGCATTGTTTATTGAAAGTGAGCTTCCTCGAAATAGGCTCCGTACGGATACAAGAGGATTACCCTACACACCGATTATATTTCATTAGATCACAAGAAAGACGCAAACAAAAGATCAATAACAAAAACAAATAGCATATCCACTTACATAAAGCTATAGATATACATAAAGTGTGGCTTTATATATTTTGTAAAACAAGCATGGATGTAAAGAAGTTGTAAATGGAAATATAGAACACTATTTGACATTCAAGAACATCTTACAATAGGCACTTTGCAATCCAATATTGGGATAACTGTTTCTCGTCAAACAAAAGATCAATCACAAAGAACTCAATAGCACATGCACTTACATTAGCCTAAGTTGTCAAATTGTAACACTCACCATAGATTTTGCAGAATAAGCATGGATGTATAAAAAGCTATCAAATAGAAAACACAAACATGTCCACATTAGCCTACATACCTTTGTATAACAACTTACATCTTTCGATTACTATTCCATGGATCTTGAACAAAAAAAATTCTATCACTATCACTATTCAATCTGATCTCTATTAAGCACTTAATAGCCTACAATAGAACGATAGTTTTGATGATTGTACATTCTTAAATGCAAATTTGGGCCAAGGAAAAATATCTTGAAGATCTGAAACTGTTGCAAGGGAAAATAGGGTTCTCGATGTGCAGGCAATTTAGGATATTTAGTACCTAATCCTAATTGACTGTCGTGATGGTCTTAATGGGCATCAATTGCAAAAAGGTTTTTCTTGGCCAAGCTAAAGTCATATGTAGAGGACAACTTCCTCTATGACAACAATTCGAACTGAACTTAGATGAGTTCGCGAAGGTGGATGGACTATTCTTTCCATAAAGTATCTGTAAGGAGACAAGTCTACTATTTTATGATTGGCTGTCGATAATCAATAAAGGTAAAACCTATATTGTGAAGCAGATGGTGATTTAACAATCTTCGTGAAAACATATTCCAATCATAAATGCCATGAGGGCATCTGAGCCTATTCAAGAATTATGAGAATGAGTTTATTGAACTAAACATAATATATAGTGTATATATTCTCGAAGGTAGTCTAATTGAGATCTACCTTGAGCATGCATCCAAGTATATAATTCTCGGATTGGTGCACAACAAGTAAACCAAGGTTTTGACTCAAGATTAGGGAAATGAGTTGCTTTGTGCAGAGTTGTGAATTGACTTCAGATATTTTGTCTAGTCGTTTCTACCCAATGTCTGAGGAAGATATGCACATGAAAAAAGCTTGACAAGAATCTAAAAGTATATCTGGAAACAGAAAATCTTTCGTGGCAGCATGTGCTATGACAATGGTAATGTAGTTATCTCGTAAGTCTTGATGAAGTAGTATATTCAATACTTACCGTAGCTCGTGAAGAAAGCGTTTTGGGTGCTATCTCTTGAATCTTGAGTTTCGTGTGGAAGTATGTTGAAGTATGTTGTATTGATGGCCTTCTCACACGAGAATGGCTTTGAATGACTCAAGTTTCCTATCTTGTGTGCATAATCTGAATCCATAATGAAGACCTTAGAACAAGTAGATTGAGAAGATACTTTAAGGATATTGTTTCGAAAAGCTCATCTCCTAATACTACACACTCTTAAGGGAGTGTGAATCTTACATCCCTAATTGACATAACCAGACTACCCCATTCTTTTGGGCCAGTGCCCATACTAGCAAAGACAGAATCTCAGATGTTACTTTTAAGATAGTGCAGACAATGTTCATGGGCTGAGGTCACATAAGCATGCCCAACCTTGAGAGAGACTCGATTCTTGAAAAAATGTGCACTTCAAGAGGATTGTGCACTAGAACCCTGCTTAAAGAAAATAAGGATGTAGAGCAACATCATCCTCACAAATGAGCATTTGTGTTATGGGACATGTGGTTATGTTATAGGATCTAGCCCTGAGAGTGAAGAGATCTCAAGCTCAAGGATAGCTCTTAAATTGGAGCTAATGGTTGGGTAGCGAGCCAGCTAGCAATATCCTGGGCGTTCGTAATGGTTGCTAGTCATGAATCCTGAATCTAAGGAAGGCTCGTAATGGTTGCTAGTCATGAATCCTGAATCTAAGGAAGGCAGAGGCATAAAGTGGATTTACAACAATGTAAGTCTTGGATCTTGGTAATCGTCATTGTTTTAAACCAGAAGTAAATTCAATGCATGATAGCCAACTACACTACATCTTTATTGATCAAGTAAACAGAATTCCATCCTTTGATGGTCAAAGGGTAGCAAAAATTCAACTTGTTGGACTCCCTAGGCATGCGAGACTAACTTGCACCTTCTCATGACTTTTCCATTTATCCATTTACTGAATTAGCTCCTCTGAATAGGCTAGGCAAAATAAATACACCCTCGCTTAAAACCTTCTACTATATCCACTTGTAATATGATACACAGTATTGAACATAGTTAGGTGTAGTCCCCCAACCTAGCAAGTAGTTCAAAAGTGGCCAGATAAAATGCATGGGTCCACATGTTGATATCAAAAGTGAGTTCTTTAAAAACTTCTTGGCATTTAGGTACCTAATGCTAGGGAACAATAGTGGATGAGTTGGTTCCAAGTTCCATAGTTGCACCAGCGATTCTCAAATCACGAATCGCTATTAAAAAAAAACAGCGATTCACTGCGAATCGCTGGTTTTTTTTTTTAAACCAGGCAATATGGGTATCAGTAGAGAGAGAGAAATTAGAGGAGTGCAGATAGACAAGTCTCCAGCAGGTCCGCACAAGCAGTTAAGGTGAAATCTTGATTAATCACATAAACCTGAGTGACAAAATGAACAGACATTTGGCACTGAACCTTACTGAAACGCAGTGAAATGCACACTGAACGATGCTATTTGGACTGTCAAGTGATTTGCTGCAACTATGCCTTCCAACAATAGTACATGGGCATTCATTTGCTCTTAAACATGAAGTAACAATAGGTTTGACTTCAAAACAGAAATGCAGCCCGTAATACAAAGACTGTTACAACGCTAGTGTATCCAGCTTGGACAAAGGCATACATAGAAGCTTAGAAGCTCGTTCCGACCAAAATGGGTCAGAACGACGTTCCGAAACGTACTGGGTCGGAACGATATTTTTTAAATTAAAGAAAAATGTAAAAACCCTGCTGGCCCATGCATTCTCCATTTCACAGTTAGCGAGCAGGGAAAGTGCGCCTACAGTCATTTTCAGGATGAGCTGAGTGGTGAATGTGCTGTGCTTTTTCTGTCATCATTGTTTGGGTATGTCAATGTGATCAGCTGCAGGATTGTGTGGTGATCTTAGTTTCATTTTTCAGATTCCATTTTGTAAGTTTTTGCAACATCTTTTTTTCCTTAAGTTTTCCAATTTGATGGGCATAGAATGGGCTGTAGGCATCAGATTAGCATTACTGGACAGCCCCCTAGGGCCCCCATCAACATAGTTGCAGCCGACCATGATGCTCTCGACGACACACCCCTGACAGAGTCTACTATGCCTACTCAGGTAATGAAAATCTTTGGTTCAAGTTGTAATTACAAATCAAGTTCTTGTTTTGCTTAGGTGTTCTATGAATGTGTTGGCTTTGTGGATGTACTGACATTGTGTCCTCGATGTGTAGGAGAATCAGCATGCGCGCACATCGGAGGATGTAGACCATGGGCAGGAGGAGGCAGCAACGGGCTTTGACTTCAAACACATTTCCCCTACCCGTCCTAGGCCCCGGTATGTCGATCCAGATGCAGAGACCCAGGCAAAGCCAAATGACAAGACATTGGACTGCCTACTGGAGACCATGTTGAGCACGGAGGGATTTTTTGATGGCAGGTCCACTCGCAGTGTATGAGCCAGGGGTACGGGCAGATCTAGCAGTAGGCCCAGCCAGGCCGATCTGTATGTGCGGTTTGATCAGAAGCCAGGAGCATGTGCCCCCAGTACCTCTACCGCCCCACCGATACCTAGGGGTAGGGGTAGGGGCAGTAGGGGTAGGGGCAGACCTCGAGGGTCAGGCGTTGGATCTAGCCAGGGCATGAGTCAATTAAAGCTAGAGGCAAAGGCAAAGGCAGATCTGGGCGGCTCGTGGCCCCCTCACCAGACATTATAGAGAGTCCCTCAAATGACGTCTCACCATAGGATTAATTTTGATAGTACTATTTTATCAAACATGACATGTTTCTTTTTGTATCGGATGTACGGCAAACGCATAACTATTTCATGGATGTTTTTTGCTTGCAAAATTTAGCCGAGCGTAGGTTGTTCTTATTGAAATGAATTCTCAGGTTAATTTTACTCCATTCCCAACACTCCTAGTTTCTCACAAGCAATCTCATTGCGAAGATTATCTCCCACTAGTTGAGTTTGCATATAATAGTTTGTAGTTAATTTTGGTCTTTAGTAAATTTGTTTATTGTAGTTAATTTTCTGTTTTTCAGTTAATTACCTGCATTTTATATGCATTAAATCCTTTGTAAAAAAACGTATTTTTTTTTTTGAGGGCATCGTTCCGGAACGGGCAACTAAGCATAGAAGTAGGAACCAATCCTTGAAAACATGAAACAATTTGTAGAGATTTCAAACATTTGGAATAGTCATCCAAATATTCAGAATTTTTTCAAACTCTAAGACTGTCAAAATCTAGATATTTCTAAGATATTGCAATGCATTAACATCCTAGAAACTGAAAAGCTTAAAAAAGAATTGGAAAATGAATGTTTCAAATGCAACTAAAATGTCCACATTTTTAAAACCCTTTGGTTTACACATGGGTATATGGCTAGAGTCCATATTCTGAGTCATGATAGGTAGACATGCACCTTCTGATGCGCGTAATGGATACCTTGTGACTTTATGCCCATTTTTTGAACGGATTCAAAAGCAGAGGATATATGTACTTTTTTTCAAACGCAGGTTCTGCGCTTTTCAGCTGCGCGTCCGTACGGATGCCACGTGGCATGTTCATAGTGATCAGTCAAAGTCAAGTTGTCTATTATGCTTTGTAATGTACATGTGAAAAAGTTCAAGGTACCCATTACGCAATGGAATGCGCCGGGCAAAGGACATTCTGCCCGGTTCGCCTTTCCAAAAAAATTTAGGCTCGGCCCCTCCAGGCCTCGCCTAAAAAATTCTGGAAATTCTTACTGGGCAGAATGTGCTCTGCCCGGCACCTTCCATAATTCAAAAAACCTCCTTAAATTTGGTGTGCCCTGAGATTACGGGCCTCTATTTTATTAACACATTTGTGAAAGTTTGACTCCTTTAACTCCATGCCTCGGTTATAATCATATTCTCTGACACATGCATACCGAACTGGAAGAGGATACACATCACATCCTTGATGGTAGATTTGACTCATATGAGTTATAGAACACTTTTACATTACTGGGCCTACCCCATTACTTGTGTTGGGCCCGGAGTCTGGATCAAGGTTGCAGTCCGCGTTTCGGAACGCGATCCGAGATTTCCCATAAGGGTTTCCCTGGAACGCAAAATTTTTTTTTTTTTGTATAGTTGCCAATATGGGTATCATGTGAAAGGATATCCAAAAAGCAATTGTTATGCAGATCTGTTGCTTGGTTTCAGCTGCGGGCTACATTGATTAGAAATCTAAACATCAGTAGATGGTTTAAGAAAACTGGCTGCATTTTCATATGGTTTCAGAAATTTGGACTGTGTAGTTTGCCGACTGTTTCGGGTGCGAAACACCAAAAAGTGTGTTTTCACTCAGGGAGTTGGAAGGCCAAATCATGAAGAGGCCTTACCGTCGGGGCCGGGGTCTACCGGCAGCCCCCGGACCCCCTGTTTCAGTTGTTCCAAAAGAAGTATACAATTCCCGCCAATCTAAGGAAGGCTCCTTCTAACTTTTTCTATCATTTTCTAATAGAAAACGGAATCAGTAGATCTGCAAACCATTGGCATCAGAACACCATTCAAAACTGATTTAGCTAGTATTAAACTCAAAAAAAAAAAAAATTGGCCATTACTCCTTTTTCCACAAAAAAAAAAAAAAAAAATTGCAATCTGGGTCGCGAATCGCTGACGTTCCGGATCGCACGATCTGGAACGTTTTTGCAGCGGATCGCGATCCACTGCAACACAGGACTCTGGATGTGAGACATTAGCTTCCTAGCTTACAATTGATTAGTCTTAAGTTCTTTGCAAGAGACTCGTTGCCCTTCCTTGTAGGGGATCGGCCATTGACTGTATTTGGTATTTCTTTGGTACTCTTAGTTTGAGAATGCTATTGGCTTAATCTTTTATGGTGTATTGTTCTTATGCAATGCTGCATCTATGATTCAGATCATAAAAGTAATTGCAAACCGTCTTGGCTCATGAAGATTGTTTGTCATTCTATGCAGGGCAAATGCACCAGCAAGCAAAATTCAGTAACATAAGAGGCAAAAATGACCAGATCAATTTTTCATGAAAGACAGTCCCAAGGATCACCTTATACTTTGATGCTGTGGATTCTGACTCTGTCATGCCACCAGGAATATGCTCCTTAATTCTCAATGCATTTAAGGCATCAAGTGTTAATTGCCATCCACAGAGGGAAATATCGGTAGCATTTATGTTCACCCATGGACAGAAATGGTGATGCTGCAGAACTGGATCAAAACTTCCATCCTCTTTGTTCCAAGCAAGGCATTTATCTTCTATGCTGTTCACTGTCCAAGAGAAAACCAGTGTAAAGGCAATCTGAATTTTGAACTTAGTACTACAATCTACTGACAAACATGTGTCTAACATGTTCCTCTTGTTGACACAGAATAAGCAACTGACAGTGCAGATTTTAAAAAAACAAAATAGATGATCATCTGACTGAAAGAGAATACCAATGCAGATGGTGTGTGTCTGCTATACATGCACAGATGAGATATGCATGGGGTAAAGATGACTTGCAAGTCAAACCACTCAAAACTTACAACTTACATACTCAAATGTAAAGTACCAGACATCAGGAAGGGACTCCAGAGAAAATGTACCATATGACAGCACAAAAGTCACAAGGGAAATTCCCAAGCTTAACACAGCTAAAACATGGCAGATCTTTGGAAAAACATACTACTAAGCAAAATTTACCTGCTTCTGAAGCACCTGCAAAATATTTGCCCGTAAGACTATGTAAACTTTTAGAATTTTGAGGTCCTTCTGCATCAGCATGCTCAACAGTACCAGTTTCCCCACTAATTAATAGCCCGACTATGGTGTCATTGGTATCGTCTTGCATTCTATGTTCAATTTTTTGTGCTTGCACACGATGCTCCTCACACTCTCTTTGTGAGACCTTGGCTTTCACAGAAGCCTCTCCATGCCCCAATGAGAGAGAAACAAACACTTCATTGCTGTCTCCATGAGTATCAACTACCAATTTCTTTATCATCCTGGGAACAGATTCGCCTGTAAGCCCACGATCGTTAACAGATTCATTTCTCCGAACTTGTGGATTTACCATATCTGCAACATGCTCAGTTTCAGCAGCTGTGCTTGGCAGAAAATTATAGGATATTTCAGTCCTATTCACTTCTCCTTCCATTGCTGCTTCATGGTTTCTAGCTATCCCATCAGAGGCACCAGTCATACAGATATTTCTGGTTTTTGTGTTGCTATTAACCCCTACTACATTAGTCCCAAGTCCTTCTCCATCACCTTCATCACTTCTACTCGAACCTGGCTCCACAACCTCTTCAGATTGACGATTATTAGCCTGCACGTCAGCTCCAAATCTGGCCAATTGTTCATTTTTGCCACTGACTCCTGTTTCATGCCCATCACTTCCTTCAGGTAAGTACTCTACACTTTCTGCAGAGTTTGCCATTTTACAGTAGCAAGTTGTGTTTACAGCATTCACAGAAGAAGAAACTGGTGTATCCTTGAATAGTGCCAATTGAACATTGCTCTCTTTATGTACAGACTCCTGCCTCTTCCTTTTCTTCACGTGAATATCAAGAGATTTGTGAAAACCAGTGATGGCATACCTTTCCTCTTCCACAGCTATATCTGGAGAAATCTGATCAACAGCAGAAGTATCTTCAGCCAGCTTGCGCTTCTGGAAGTCAGTAGTGGCCCTTTGTGATATACCAATGTCGGTCTCATCTCCATCATTATCTACGACTATACCATTTACACTATCTGTCTGTGGTAGCCTGCTATTTTGTCTACTGACGCTGCTCTCACCTGCCCCTATATCATGCCCATCCTCTTGAGGCTCTCTAGACTTTTGAGATACCACCCAGTCCCCCATTTGGCTACTTTCAAGCTGTCTGGACATAGGCTGAAAACCAGGCACAGAGATGAATGTTGCCTGTTACCGAAGCGGGATAATTCAGCTGCGTAGGTGGAGGGCCTCCTGCAATTGTCAAACTTAGATCCAGTACACCCTTCGGGCACGGAGAATGTTCGGGACTCTTCATGACTTCAGGTACGTCTTTAACAATTTCATTTGGTTCACCACCACTCCATGCATCACTTCCACTTGATGCATGAGTTTGGCAAAGAGGTGTCTCAGAATCTTTTGGACTAACTTCTGGTTGCTCTTCTGCGATTGGACAGATGGCTGGAGATGGCCGAGCCATCTTTGTGAAGTTCCATAACCCAACATTGGCACCACAAAATTTACATTCCAGTAATGCTGCAGAAGGATCCCATGTAAACTGAGATTCTGCTAGAAAGGTTACTGCCTGTTGATTGAATCCTCCTTTTAGGCAAACAGAGACTTTTGGTCCGACCGCTTCCCTTGATTGTGTAGGATTGGCCAGACAAACATTCTCATGAGTATCATCCGAGTCCACTGAGTATGGTAAAAGCCTGAGTTCCCAGCCGCACAAACCAATAAGCTTTCGTGCCTGCAGAAGTGGGAAAAGTTAAATACAATGCTTTCCCCCAATGGAAAGGTAAATGTCATGATGCAAATATGAGACTGAAAATGAAGAGTAATCACCTGATGATAAGCATTGTCAGCCGCTTGCAACTCTTTGATGCACTCTGCTCCAGGTTCTTTGTCCCAATTGCAAGACAGGTTCCCAGTACCAACACGTTGTGAACAAGCAAGCAAGCGGTCGACTTGTGGCCCTTTAGAAAGCTTCATGTGATTGATTGCTGAACCAGTGATTAGCGGGAGGGCTGAAAGTTTCAAAAGCGCTTCACATCTATCATTGTAGCCTTGAACTAGTACATCTAAAGGAGTAGGTGGGAACTGTGCTAATCCTTCGGCACATTCATTGCCCTTCCATGGACAAAGAGATTTATGACCAGTTTCTAATCTCTTGGCAAAATCTTCTGCCGCAGACTCCACTATGATTGCAAATGCACACCAATCAAGAATCAGATCAATATAAATGCTGTATCTACAATCACCTGACTCAAAAAGAAAACATGAAAACATTATGGCAACCTTTCAAAAAAGGCCTAGACCATCAACTCAAACGTAAACCCTAAACCTGCAAAAGTTATGACTAACAAAGTGGTAGAGAACATCAAGCACATGTCCAATGGAAACTTTGTCAAGCACCACCTTGTTGTTTGGTCCATGAAGCTGGAATTGGAAAACTCTGATGTGCCCCACATCCATAACATGAAACCATATCAATGTCCACATTCACCCATCCTTTCCTGGCACAAGCTACAGGACCGACGACCTGAAATGTGACAAATGTAGAGTTTAAAAACAATGTTAATGACTAGCACTGGAAACAGAAAAAATGCTAGAAACATAAACTCAAATCCCAGATTTTGCATGCAATAATAGTTGTCAACAAGCACAGATTATACAAGCATCTACAACTGGCTTGCCAGTTTATGAAAAGTCTAAAGACCATTGTCAGCATACCCCATAGCTGCAACCAAGTTCGCTGAAGTAGCATAGCCATAATCCAAAAGAACAACAAAACTTTGAAAGGGAAAACCAGGGCATCAATAAGATATTATTCCATGGTAGATTGAACCTAAATTAGAATGGTTGTATAGCATGGTTGCATCCGGAACGCATTCCGGACAGCAGCATTCCGGAACGCTTGTTCCGGAACCCAGAGCGTTGTAAAAAGAAATTTAAACATGCATATATATTATATATATATATATATATATATATATATATATATATCATAGTTGCACTGCGTTCTGAACGCGTTTCGGAAATATGGAATTTTTTTTCAGAAAGTTTTTTTTTAATTTTTTAATTTTTGGTTTTTTCTTGTACAATATGGGTATCAGGTGAAAGCTCTAATTAAGAGCATTATTACTATGTAATTTACCGACTATTTCGGGTGCAGGATGGTCCAGTTCAGGTGCATTAATCCATGTTGGGTTCTGTCAAGGATAAAATTTCAAAACTAACCTCTAGCCTATCTGTTACGATCACAGATGGTCCCAGTAAGTGTGTTTTCGCTCAGGGAGTTGGAAGGCCGAGTCATGAAGAGGCCTTACCGTCGGGGCCGGGGTCTACCGGCAGCCCCCGGACCCTGAAGTTGGGGGGCGTTGCCCCCCAAACCCTCCACCAGGGGGGCTACCGCCCCTCGGACCCCCTGTTTCTCAGGGGGCTACCGCCCCCTGAACCCCCTGAGCATTTATTGAAAACCAGAGCAAATAACAACCAAATAGCTATTGAAAATAAGATCTGTTTGTGAACCATCTACTGCACTTCTGAGACGCAAAACGCTCGTTTGACCATCGATCCCCTAAAAAAATTTCAGCCATAAGCTATTTTTCCAAAAAAAAATTTAAAAAAATAAATAAATAAATAAATTTGCGATTCTGGGAGGAGAAACGCGATTTCCGAAACGTCTCCTCCCAGAAACGCGATTCTGTGCAACTATGATATATATCTAAGGAAGCGGGACCTGGACACGAACGCACGTCCGGACGCGGACGCGCTAGGGGCGCGTCAACGTTTTTTTTTTTAAATTTTTTTTTGAATTTAGACTTAAAAAAATTTTAAAAATATATATATGCAGCCAGGGGTGTGTCCAGGGGTCTCGATGTGTCCGTTTTTTTTTCATTTTTTTTTAATTTTTTCTAGAGTTATTTAGTTTAAAAAATAATAATTTGGACGCGGACGCGGAATGTCCGGCCCGGACCCTCATGTCTGATATATATATATATATATATATATATATATATATATATATATATATATATATACTATAAAGGACGTGTCCGTACCGCACGGATGCATCCGTGGCTTCAAAAAAAATTTAATTTATTTTAGTCTAAAAAAAAATTTGAAAATTTAATTAAAAAAAAAAACCGGACGCATTCCGAACGCGGACGCAAATATATATATATCATAGTTGCACAAAATCGCGATTCTGGGACTGAGCGTTTCAGAAATTGCGTTTCTGAGAAACGCGATTCTCAGCCCAAAATCGCATTCCAGAATCGTGCAAAAAAAAAATCAATAAATTAAAAATTTTGAACACCTCTTCACGGCCAGAATCGCGCCAGCCGTGGAGGTGTTAAATTTTTTTGTTTTGAGCTGTAGGCGTCGGATCTTGGCGTGCGGATAGTCAACAGGCATCTACTCAGCGATACGGAGGTGGTGTGCACGGTGCGAGGGGGATCTGAGCTTCGTAGAGATCGAAACGATTAGTTTTCGATTTTTGGTAAGTGTAGGCTTGTTTTTTTGCAAGTGTTGACATTGAGCTGTAGGCAACCAAATCAAGCGTCGTTTGGCTCTAGACCACCTTTCTTCACGCCCACGATGATTCCTACGGCGTCAGTTTCGACCATTACGGCACACCTTGCGAGATTCGAACACCACAATCCAAATGCTTGTTTTTTTTTGCCATTTTCAAAAAATGGCTTCTGGGCAACCAATTCAGGTGATGTCGGAGCCTAGAATGCATTTCCACATGCCCGCATAGACTCCTGTGACCTCCGTTCTGCCCGTCTACGTCCGTAGCACAAATTTCAATTTTCTTGCCCTAATTCCATGTTTTTTAGGGTTTAGGGTTAGAGCATCGTGCAAGCATCCGCCAGTAGCGTGGTTTAGGCCTGCAATGGACTCCTAGACGCCTGCAAGGACTCCCATGCTAGCGTCGGTCGCCCGTTTTCGCTCGCACTGGAATTATTCTATCCCTCGCCCTGTCTTTGGCACTTGCTATGATCTTGCTAGAATCAATGTGACGCGTGCTCGGATGTGTTCAGCTCTGTTTTAGGCTAGTAATGTTTTTCAATGCAGTGTGTTTTCTTCTACTGAACGGTTGTTTGCTTGTTTTTGTTCGTAGGTTTGATTTCGTGTGGACACGATGCCGATGCAGGGCCGAGGCCTTTGGTTCGACAGGTCCTCCCAGAGAGAGTGATACACCCACAAATCAGCCATCCGGTTCGCGTGTTAGACCACGAGCGCCATGTGCACAGCACAGAGAGGTTAGGCCCAGACAACAGACCCTTGATCGATGCGGGTGGCAGAGAGAGCAGCATGCCCGGTGCACTCGACTTGCTGGCCAGTTCTTTTACGAGTGCGGCATTTCCTTTGTTGTTGCTGACACTTGGGTGTTCAGAGAGTTTTGAGTACAGATGGCGGCCGTGGATGCTACATGGACGCCTTTCAGACGAGAGGCATTGCGAGGCAGGATGCTTCGTCAGGAGGAGACCATTACGCGGGAGCTGAGTTCCATTCGCTCAGCTTGGCAGATGTAAGTACTTTGTTTCCATAAACCCATTGCATGCGTTTAGGGTTGACTCGTGGCGCAATTTCTGCATTCGGCTAATGGGTGTTTTGTGGCAGGTATGGATGCACGATATTGAGTGATGGATGGACCGACATTCGTCGGCGATCCGTCATCAATGTCTTGGTTTCTTGCCCGCTTGGCACAGTATTCCTACGTGGCGTGGATGCCACTCGAGGTGGTGACGCCATCACAGCCGATTTTATATGGGAGGTTATTAGAGATGTTATTGTTGACATTGGGGTAGAGATGTGGTTCAGGTTGTCACGGACAACGCTTCGAACTACAAGCAGAGGGGAGAGATTATGACGAGGGAGCACCCCAGCATTGTGTGGACACCTTGTGCTGCACATTGCATAGACTTGCTCATCCATGACCTATGTGCACTTCCATGGATCAGAGAGGTATTGGTTTCTCCATTTGCTATGCTATCTTGATTGACGCCTGCTCCGATGCTGCTAAACACATCTCAACTACTGTCTGAATTTTTCACTAGATGTCTGTGTTGCAGGTCACTTCTACAGCCCTGGTCACTTTTGTTACCAGGAAGAGGCGTGTGTTGGCCCTATTCTGCACCTTCTCGCACCTGAACCTGAAGAAGCCAGCACCCACACGCTTTGCCTTTTACTTTTTGGTGCTAGAGCGATTAGTATTAGTGAAGGACGCATTGCGGCAGATGGTTTCCAGCGAGTCGTTCCGAGAGTTCATGGACGTCCCACATGCGGCGTTTTTCCGGTCCATTGTGTTCGGTGAGCCCATCTGGAGAGATGCTGAGGAGATTACTGGGGTCCTTCTACCCATTTTCAGAGTGCTGCGCCTGGTAGACCGTGAGGGGTGCACTCTCGGCCTCATTTACGAGTTCATGGACCGCATCGGCGAGGGGATTCCAACGTCAACTTTGGTCGAGCACAGGTATGACTCTTCAGTGTCTAGTTTGTTGTTCTCACTCAAGTCTGATCCGATTCTTTTATGTTATGGCAGAAATATTACATGATTGTTGTGATTTGCCTACTGCAGGAGGCGCGAGATCTCACGTATCTGGGAGGCCAGTTGGGACTACTTCCACCGACCCATCCACGCCGTAGCCCACATATTGCACCCCTTGTGGCGCGAGACTCGGGATCGGGACGATCGGGAGCTGCACCGGGGATGGGTGGAGTACACGGAGCGCGTATGGCCTGGACTAGGTACGTGTGATAAATTGCTTGGTAGGCTAAGTACTGCAGTAGTGACTGTAGTGTGCTCATTGCTAGTGTGTGAATTCAAGAGGACTTACACGAGCCATGTTTTTTCTTCTGCCAACAGGTCCGATGCTCACTAACATTGCATACCAGCTGCTAATCTTTGAGCGCTACCAGTTTCCTTTCAATGGAGAGCAGAGTCGACGGAGGGAGGATATGTTGAGGCCTATTTCATGGTGGGGCTACCATGGGCGCGGCACAGGTGACCTGCGACGACTGGCCGAGAGAGTCCTTGCACAGGACTGTTCAGCAGGAGCTTGCGAGCGAAATTGGAGCACCTGGGCCTTGTATCACACGCAGAAGAGGAACAGGTTGTCCATCGAGCAGTGTAGGCGATTGGTGTTTGTGAACACCAACGGCCGTATGCTGAGGCGCACACGAGGAGGGGGACAGATGCTCAAGGTGAGTCACATCATCACCCCTTGTTTCTTGCTGTGCTTTGACGAACTGAATTGCTTTTGAATTGCGCTTGAATTGCTGACAACAATGTATTGTTTTTGGTTGCAGGTGAACCCTGACACTTGCTTGGTGGATTCGGCAGCTGCTGCTCCTCGGGCACCACCCACGCAGGAGGAGATGGATGATGAGATCTATAGAGATCTATATAGACAGGCGCAGGCTGACGCATGGGCTCTACGGCGTTCGAGGAGGGCAGACAGGCAGAGGGCTAGGGCTGAGGAGGGGGATGATGAGGGCTTGGAGGGTGGAGAGGAGCTCGGGGCTGACTATCAGGAGGAGGAGGAGTGGGTTGAGGGGGATACGGAGGAGGATGAGGAGATGGGGGCGGAGGCGCAGGGGGATGACCTGGCTGACTTGCTGTGGACCCTGATGCGGAGACAGAGGAGGAGCCAGCCATTCCTACACGTAGGCCTAGGGGGAGACCTAGAGGTTCTGGGAGGGGGGGGGCTGAGTTCGCTTTTTGTAGACAGGAGTGGAGCATCACAGGCAGTTGTCGGCCAGGCATCATCACAGTGGGTAGGGCCATCCCAGGGCGTTGGATCACAGCCACCTGACACACAGACACGGGTAGACACAGGGGTGGGGGCAGGCAGAGGGGGGGCAGAGGAGGGGAGAGAGGCAGAGGCAGAGGTAGAGGCAGGGGGAGGATCCAGAGCCAGAGCACGCAGCAGAGAGCCGGAGCACACGGCAGAGCCAGGGCCACACCACGGCATATGGCTCCCTCCAGTCCTGATTCATCTATAGACCCTTGGGATCTGCAGTCAGGCACAGATTCAGATGATGGTTCCTACCATGACTCTGACGAGCCTTAGTTGTGTAGTTTTCATTATGTTCATGGAACATCATTGTACTCCATTTTGGTGCCATGTGGCCCGATATTATATATTACGATGATCCTATTCACAGCAGTGTAATGATTCAGTACTGTTCTTTGAGAGAGAGAGAGAGAGAGAGAGAGAGAGAGAGAGTATGGTTGAAAAATGCTTTAGTACGGTTCAGCACGATGCAGTATGGTGATTGGTTCAGAACACTTAGCATGGTTTTCGTTTAGCATGATTCATTTGTTTAGTTTGTTGGATCTGAGAGAGATAACGAGAGAGAGAGAGAGAGAGGGAGTTAAATTTTAGGGCATCATGTTTTTTTATTAATGCACCTGGGAGTTAAAGCGTAAACCTAGAAATTAATGCACCTAAACTAGACCATCCTGCACCCGAAACGTTCGGCAAAATACACAGTAATTATGCTCTTAATTAGAGCTTTCACCTGATACCCATATTGCACAAAAAAATTTAAAAAAAGGTTTCTGGAAAAAAATTCCATATTTCCGAAACGCATTTCAGAAACGCGTTTCAGAAACGCAGTGCAACTATGGTACAAACATGATATGATTTATCTCTCTTTGAGGGAAAAGATTTATATGTTCCTTTGTTATCAAGCATAGACCCCTTACGTTGTCTGCCCAAAATTATCAACCATCCAAATAACCTCCTGTCTTTACCTGTGGACTCGCTGATATAACAAGATTGCTTGCCCTTGAGATGTGCTTAAGGAAGTTAAACTTGATTGTAGGCCATGAGTAGAGTAACTTGCTCGCATTCCACTGATACTTTCTCTTGCTTTGTAGATCGTTTGGGTAGAGATCCTTTATACAAGGGCCTACACACCAGTACTTTGTTGGGTAAAGATCCCTATATGATGGTTAATTTCATAGTTGCAGCCATACATGTATGATAGCACACGAACATTTGCATGTTCGCTTGTCAACCTTGCACGTATAGGGCCACTATACCTAGTGAGTTGCATACTGTATGTAATTTTTGGTAAACTGAGAATTTCTAGCATATGAACATGAAAAACTTTGGCATACTCCAAATACTCTTGAAGGCACATGGGAGTTTTGGAGCATACTCGAGAAGATTACGTTGGAAAGATTGATCGATTTTACCACATGTCAAGATTTTACTATCAGTTTACAAAGTATTTCTAGCATACAGGTATGAAATACTTTGGCATACTCCAAATACTCTTAAGGGCACATGGAAGTTCTCAAGCGTACTCCCCGAGAGTATGGTGGCAAGCATAGTTGCCCGTTCCGTTTCGAAACGTGTACAGAACAGAACGGGCCTGTCTCTTCTTTTTGAACATGCATGTATTCTTTTTACTTTGCAATTTTTTTTTAAACATAGAGCTAAATATAAAAATGGCGATGGGCAATCAGAAATCCAAGCATAACCATGAAAAATTCAGATTCTCGATGAACTCAATAATGCATTAGTAATTGAGTAAAAGAAAACTATCCAGGCATGCAGACATTTGAAATTCAAATGAATCATTTCTGCAATGTCAAAATGGCCACTTTGGCATCAAGATCATTCATAAATGGAGCATTAGAATTTAGAAGTGTAATAAAAGTTGTCTTGCTTTGTGAGTTATCAGCTGAGTCATGCTGAATCTCATGTGTAACGTGTACAGTGGGATAAGTTAAACTATAATTCTACACATAATGAACTTATAGCTTTCGCTTAAAAGCTCAATCAAGAACCAAACAAAGACTAAACTTATTACTGGACCGACTAATTCTCATGAGGATATATACACGGTGCATGGATAGCTATGGAGATGGCTGAACTTACAATCGTACTCCGCACAATGCTAGAACACTGATGGCAAACACGCTTCGGTCAAAATGGCAACAAGATCTATGCACCCTCTCCTCCTTCACCTTGGCAGCTGTCCAAGCCAAATGAGGCACATTTTGGGGCTTTATGCAAAAACCTATTTTTTCCCAAATAAATTACAGCTCATTCTGTACGTACATTCTGTACGTGCAGAACACATACGGAACAGGCGTCTATGGTGGCAAGATTGATCTATTTACTATATGCCTAAATTTTACTATGTGAGCGTCTACAAGCGGATGTGTTATTGACTTTATCTGTGAAAATACCTTAAGGTCACATACCTAGACAAGCTCTCACAAGTGAATAGCTTAATCATTAGCGAACACAAAAATGCCATACATAATTTGGCGAGATCCCTAAATCATTATCAACCAATACATGTGTCAATGATAGTCATATCAAAAGATAAAAAGTAGAACTAATAGGAAAAGTACACACAAAACCTACTTGAGGCTTCCCAAACCAAGTCATGGACTTAAATGTTGCCAGGCGCCGGAACAAATCCCCACGATCCCATGGTCTGCATAGAGGTTCAGTAGCACTAGATGCTGAAACGACGTTGGTAGGTGAGTGATAACCCCCTTGCGGCTCTAACCCTGCCTTTTCCCTGTTCAGTGACCCTCCTGTGTTCAGTAATGAAATCGAGCGCCCTGCTGAGCTGCAAAGATGGATCAATTTAAAAATTCAATCTCAAATCTCAAGCCTGAAACCTGAAAAGTCTCAAGGCCAAGGCCTGATATAGATTCATGTCAAAGAAAAAGAAAGAGAACATTTGCATAAGAGGAAGGAGAGACCTGGCAGCAGGCGTTGATGGAGATGAGGCAGAGCGATGATCGAAAAGACGATCCATGACGCGCTCCAGTCTCTTCTCAGCATCCATAGGCGCCATGGCTCCCCGCTTGCTCTGTCTCTCCATTACCTCTCTTTTGATGGGTATTTTATGATCGTAAACAGAGTAACAGTAATGCCAAGCGGCTTCCGTTTTTTTTTTTTTTTCTAAGAGGCTGCTCTAGAAGCACAATATTTAACTAAATTTAAAACCATAATTTTTTGTGATCATTTTTGTGATGATTTTCGAGTGGGCATAGTTATGATGAAATATGCATGTGGATAATCAATGACTACTTGCCACACAAAATTTTTAAAAATTTTATTTTGCATAAAAATGGGAAGACCTAAATTTTTAATTAAATAAATAAGCACGAAACATAAACGCAACAAAAAAAGCAAAAAGAATATATACAACCACGTAATATAAAATGCGGATAAAAAATCGCCAAAAAAAAATGTGGAATAGAAAAGAATCCACAAAAAAAATGCAAAACATAAACCGCAAAGATCGAACAGAAATGCAACCAAAAAAAACCCTCCCCTCAAGCGTTCCGCCTTCTTGGGCACACACCCTCTGGCAATGTGTCGTCAAGGGAGGCCTTCCCCCCACTTAAACATAAAGCCCTAACCCGAACTCTAAAAAATAACATCAATCTCAATCTCTCAATCTCTCTCTCTCTCTCTCTCTCTCTCTCTCTCTCTCTCTCTCTCTCTCTCTCTCAAATATTTCTAAACTTTCTTAATGTCAACCATTTAGCCCAATGCAAAGGCACAAATCTCTTTTTTACACGAACAAAAATTATTCTCGTTCTCTTCTTCCAAAAGGCTTTGGTTGTTCCTTTTTCACCATGGCTAGTAAAGGCTATATTCTAATATGGTGTGCCACGTTGACTCATGTGGCAAACTATTATTCGTTGTAAGCTTCTTGGATTTGTGAAGGCCCATAGCACGTCTCATGAGAATTCTTGTTTGACTGACTTGCCTTCCAAACATGATGGCACATCTTATTTAATCCTATTAGATGCTGACAATCCATACACGATAGATTGGTTGCAAATTAAGACATATCATTCTTGTATCGTCCTTGTCATTGAGGCCTAGCCTTAAAATTGCTCACCTCAAAGCCTGATCCAACCTCCACACAAGCGATATCAAGAAAATTTGGGCCACGCATCCTTTACCTTTTCAAAGAGCAAAGACCCAGTCATCAATTGCAACATTCCGACATGACTCTCAAAATTGAAAGCTTTGAGAATACTAAGAATAAGCTCAAAAAAGGCCTATTGTCTAGGTGCTCAATTTTTTGAGGTTGACAAAGAGTCCAAGCTCCAGAGTCCCACCTACCCAAATGTCTCCATAAGAGCACTAAAATGATTAGAGGGAAGTTAATCTCTCTCTCTCTCTCTCTCTCTCTCTCTCTCTCTCTCTCTCTCTCTCTCTCTCTCTCTCTCTCTCTCTCTCTCTCTCTCTCTCTCTCTCTACAAGCAGACGTGCTCCCATGTCATCTCTCACTCTCAAAGTTCAACCTCTTCCTCACACCCCTCTCTCTATCTTGGACAAGTGTGCAAACCGATATATGACTTTCCCTCACGCTTCCTACATTAATGCAATTTTTAGTAGTAATGTGATTGGAAATATTGCGAAAATTGTGAAAAGTTTATTGAACCGGGATGTGGCTAATATAAACAAACTTAAAATGCTACAGAACTAAAATTGACGAAGTCCACTTTGATTATTTGTACTCCCCAGCCAATGAAGATTTCCGAGCTCTTAGAGGTATGGGTGAAAGGAGAGGATTGTCAACTGTTACTAACACAAATATCAAGGTCTTCTATGACAAACAAGCTAAGGGGCTATACGACTAAGTGTGGATGAAGTTACAATGATAGAGATTTTCATTTTTGCTTATTTTTATGCTTCTATAGGCCTATCAAATCGCTAATGTTTTATTTTCCATCCTCAGCCTTACTAAATGACACTCATGCAAATCAATTATTAACATAACCCACAAGATTATGAAATAGCACTATCTTTGATTTTACATGATGAAATGAAATCATCCAAATGAACAAGATAAGATAATTGATGATAAGTAGACCTCCTTGGCAATAACTCTCCATGTGCTTTTGCCAAAGCACTATCTTCATGAGCTTCACCATCTTGGAACATAGATTGAGGTAGATCACTTGTCTCCTCCTTGAGATGATCCAAGCTCCTCTTGGCCACACTTCCACAAGAATTAGCATCAATTTTGAAAATCTTACCACAATTAGTCCCTCTTGCTACCTTATCATCATTTCTCTTCTTGAAACAATTAGAAGCAAAATGCCCCTTCTTACCACAAAGAAAGCACTTCTTGTTGGATTTGCAATTTGTTGATGTTGATCAAACCAAATGTGTCCACATAGGTCTAGGTGCCCTACCTAACTCTCTTCAAAAGCTTATAACTATTGATTGGCTCTACCAAATGGATTGAAACAAATTGGTACAAAAACTAGACAAAACTAGCTTTTAAACAAGCTATCTAGCACCAAATTTGGATCTAACTTGGAAGAGAACTTTCCTTGGTTGTACTTCACATGTGCCTTAGTAGGGGATTCCGTACAATACCTGAAATGATTCAATCATTATGATAATGAACCCTCTTGATCCAAATTTCCTTGATATAGCATGGGAGATGCAATCAACACTCTCTATATCTTGATTTTCATGAAATTTTTGAAACTATGGATGATAGATGCATCAAAAACTTAGGTAGGCTCTGGTACCGTGTGAAAATTCACACATGTGGGAATGCCTTAATGTGTGAAATTGATCTCCTAATCTTGGCTCATGCACTATAGATCGCCTATTGATTGAAATCCAAAATCAATGACAAGATCTAAGGCATAATGACCATTCTACATGCATTCATTCATTACCAAAAGGTGTTTCACACGTGTGGAAGACTTAATTAAATAAACAAGTCCCAACAAGCTCCTCTCCTTGGGTAGAGAGAGAAAATTATCACTTTTCGGCTCATCTAGAGAGAGAAACCAATACAAGCAAAATTGGCAAATCTCCAAATTGACTCAAAAACTCATAGATCTCGTCATCTGGAAGTTAAAACTCCCGATGATGTTGATAGATAGAGATCTTTGGGATGTAGTAGAAGGTGCTGACCTAAAACCAAAAGATGGTGATCAAGCGAAGGCATGGAAGATCAAAGGTCAGAAGGCCTTAGCATGCATCACACTCAATCTGGCTGACTCCCAAATATCCCATGTTACCACATGCAAAATCTCTAAGGATGCATTAAATTTGTTATCAAATCTCTATGAGACTCGTGATGTAACCACTAGATTACGTCTTAGAAGGAAGTTCTTTACTCTTAGCATGTCTGATTCTACTACCATCACTTTATTGGATCAGTTATCAGCTGTAGGATGTTCTATTCAAGATGATGATGTCATTATGACCTTGCTTTCTTCTCTTCCAAAGTCTTATGAATACTTTGTGGTGATGATCTCCACACAACCCGACCTCACTCTTCAAAAGGTGATCGGTCATCTTCTTCAAGAAGAAATGCGGAGAAAGACTAGCACCCTTCCTGTCTATCATAGACAAATCCATGGCTCTATACACCAAGAAGAAAGACTACTCCAAGGGCAAGAATCAAGTGCAGTAGCAACAACAGAAGCCTCACACTCAAGGTGAGCATGGTGGATCGTGCAAGAAGCTTTTCTGCAGATATTGCAAGAGACTAATCACGACATCAAGGAGTGTCGCATCCGCATTTACAACGAGGCAAAGAAGCAACAACAGCAACAACAGCCAAACTCCTCCAACACGGCAGAATTCAAGGAACAAGATACACATTTGTTAATGGTTTACAGCAACATCAACGAAGATTGTGATAGTTGGTACCTGGACAGTGACGATACCCAACACATGACCTCTCGCAAGGAATGGTTCACCGAGTATGCAGCTCATAGCAGAGATCAATTCATTTACCTTGGAGATTCAACCACCATACGCATGGAAGGCAAAGGGACAATCAAGATCACATTCAACAACGATCTATCTATTTGTGTTCCCAACGTCCTTCACATTCCTCAGCTATCAAAGAACCTGTTATCAGTCTCTAAGATAACTAATGAGGGCCACAATATTCGACAAAGACACTACTCTGACTATATGCACTAGAGTTGGAGATCTTTATGTACTTTCTAATTCAGTTGCATTAGCTAGTATCTCTAATGAAAATGTAAACAATAATGCTATTCTGTGGCATAGTCGATTTGGACACGTGAATACAAGATCACTTTCCTATATGCATTGTGATAATCTAGTTGATGGATTGTATTTTCCTTCTTCATTAGATAGGAAATCTTTCTTTTGTGAATCATGCGTCTATGGTTGACACTCTAGAATCAAGTTTCCCAAATCACATTCCATCAAAACAAAGCATGTATTGAATCTTGTACATAGCGATCTGTGTGGTCCAATGCCAACTTCGTCCTTAGGAGATGCGATCTACTTTATCACTTTCATAGATGATTATTCTAGATGGTCTACAATCATGTTTATTAAGCACAAATCTGAAGCCTTTGAATGCTTCAAGATATTCAAGGCCATGGCTGAGACACAAACATCTACAAAAGTGAAAGCACTCTGAACTGATGGTGGCGACAAATACCTCTCTAACGAGATGTTCGACTATATGGCTGAACATGGTATTAGAAAACTGTTCAACACTTCCTATTCACCTCAACAGAACAGGATTGCAAAAAGGAAGAATCAAACTCTTCTCAACTCAGCCAGATCCATGCTACATCAAGCTCACCTATCTGCGAAGTTCTGGGCAGAAGCTACTGCCACATCCTGTTACGTGCAGAACAGATCCAGCACCAAAGCCGTCAACAACAAAACTCCTCATGAAGTTTGGCATGTGCACAAGCCTAGTGTCAGCTATTTAAAATCTTTGGTTGTATATGTTTTGTTAGCTTAGGAAGAAGCTAGATTATAGGACAAATAAATGTAGTTTCATTGGCTATCCTAATGAGCATAAAGCTTATAAAGTTTATGATCCATCCACCAATGTAGTATTTGTCTCTAGGGATGTAATATTTCAAGAACATACATACTATGATTTCAAACAACCATCGTATGTCATTTCATCCTATTTTACGTAGCATGGATTCTTCCAACGTTGATGTTCCTTTTACAGAACCTGCAGCTACAGCTACAGAAGCTGAGCAACCAACAGTCTCTGTCATCATACCAGAACAAGCCAGCTCGAGCAGATCTGGAGAAATTCAAGAAGAAGCATCATCGCATCCTGGTCAACCAAAATCCGTAGATCCTCATGGATTTGGACAGTTCCTGAGAGGTATACACCTCAATCATTCTAGACTTCATCAGAAGAACCAGAGAGCCTAGCCAA